>CM053789.1:750668703-750918703 GCA_028749045.1 Cupressus sempervirens | reverse complement strand
GGCCCTAGGATCCCTAGGAACATAAGTTGTCATGTATTTGATTGAAATAGGTCATAGGTTATCCTATGACCCCTTTCAACTCATTTCAACACAACATGCTTGTCTGTAGAGGTTTTAGGACCCACAAGAACATATTTTGTCATGTAAAGGGTCAATAGGGGTCATAGGATATCATTTAACCCAATTTGACCCATTAGAACACAACATGTATGTTCCTAGGGGTCCTACAAACCCTATGAACGTATTTTGTCATGCAATAGGTTGAAATGTGTTATGACATGCCATATGACCCCTTTTTACCCATTCCAACACATCATGTGTGTCCCTAAGGGTCCTAGGTCCACTAGGAACATACATCATGTGTTTGAATGGGCCGAAAGGGGTTATAGGGTTCCCTATGACCCCTTTTGACCCATTAAATGATAACATATGTTGATAGGGGTCCTAGAACCCCTAAGAAAATATATCATGTGTTCAAATGAGTCAAAAAGGGTCATGGAGTACCCCATGACCCATTTCAATACATTATATGACAATATATGTTCTTAGGGGTCCTAGGACCCCTAGGGACATAAATCATGTGTTTAAATGCATTAAAAAGAGTCATAGGATAACCTATGACCTATTTTGACCCATTAAATGATAACATATGTTCCTAAGGGTCCTAGGACCACTAGAAAAATATATCATGTATTCGAATGAGTTGAAAGGGGTCATAGTGTAGTACTCTATGACCCCTTTGGACATATTTCATGAAAACATGTCTTTCGAGGTCCTAGGACCCCTAGGGACATATTATAATTATTTATATGGGTTGAAAGGGGTCATAGTATAACCTATGACCCCTTTCGACACATTTCATTACAACATACGTCTCTAGGGGTCCTAGGACACCTAAGGACATATTATAATTGTTTATATGGGTCAAAAGGGGTAATAGGATAACCTATGACCCCTTTCAACACATTTCATTACAACATATGTCTTTAGGGTTCCCAAGACCCCTAGGGACATATTATAATCATTTATATGGGTCGAAAGGGGTCATAGGATAACCTATGACCCATTTTGACATGTTCCATTCTAAACATATGTCTCTAGGGTTCCTAGGACCCCTAAGGACATATTATAATTGTTTATATGGGTTGAAAGGGGTCATACAATAACCTATGACCCCTTTTGACATATTTCATGACTACATATGTCTCTAGGGGTTCTAGGACCCATAGGGACATATTATAATTATTTCTATCGGTTGAAAGGAATCATAACATAACCTTATGACCCCTTTCAACATGTTTTAACAATGGCAACATATGTCTCTATGGGTCCTTGGACTCCTAGGGACATATTATAACCATTTATATGGGATGAAATGGGTCATAAGATAGCTTTTGATCCCTTTCGACACATTTATCACAACATATGTTTCTAGGGGTCCCAAGATCCCTAAGGACATATTATAATCATTTATATGGGTCAAAAAGGGTCAGAGGAAAACCTATGACCCCTTTCGACGCATTTCATTGCAAAATATGTCTCTAAGGTCCTAAGACTACTAAGGACATATTATAATCATTTATATGGGTTAGGGATATATTATAATCATTTATATGGGTCGAAAGGGGCCATAGTATAACCTATGACTCTTTTCGACACATTTCATGATAACATATGTTTCTAGGGGTCCTATGACCCCTAGGGACATATTATAATCATTTATATGGGTTAGAAGGGGTCATAGTATAACCTATGATCCCCTTTGACACATTTCATTACATCATATGTCTCTAGGGGTCCCAGGATACCTAGGGACATATTATATTCATTTATATTTGTCAAAAAGGGTAATAGGATAACCTATGATCCCTTTCAACACATTTCATTACAACATATGTCTCTAGGGATCCTAGGACCCCTAGGTACATATTATAATTATTTAAATGGGTCGAAAGGGGTCATTGGATACCTTATGACCTCTTCTAACATGTTTCATTACAACATATGTCTCTAGAGTTCTCAGGACCCCTAGGGACATATTATAATCATTTATATGGGTCAAAAGGGGTTATAAGATAACCTATGATCCCTTACAACACATTTCATTACAACATATGTCTTTAGGGTTCCTAGGCCCCTAGGGACATATTATAATCATTTAATGGATCGAAAGGTGTCATAGGATAACCTATGATCCCTTTCAGCATATTTCATTACAACATATATCTCTAGGGGACATAAAACCCTAGGGACATAATATAAAGATTTTTATGGTTTGAAAGGGGTCATAGTATAACCTATGACCCCTTTTGACACATTTTGTGACAACATATGCTTCTAGGGATCCTAAGACCCCTAGGGACATATTATAATTGTTTATGTGGATCAAAAGGACCTTTCGACACATTTCATGACAACATATGTCTGTAGGAGTCTTAGGACCCCTACAGACATATTAGAATTGTTTATATGGGTCAAAAGGGGTCAAGGGATAACCTATGACCCCTTTCAACACATTTCATTACAACAGATGTCTCTAGGGGTGCGAGGACCCCTAGGGACATATTTTAATCATTTGTGTGGGTTGAAAGGAGTCATAGGATAACCTATGATGCCTTTCAACACATTTCATTAATACATATGTTTGTAGGGGTCTCAACACCCCTAGGGACATATTATAATAGTTTATATGGGTTAAAAGGGGTCATAGGATAACCTATTACCTCTTTTGACACATCTCATTAGAACATATGTCTCTTTGGGTCCTAGGACCCTTAGGGACACATTATAATCATTTATATTGGTAAAAATAGGTCATACCATGACCTATGACCCCTTTCAACACATTTTACTACAACATATGTCTCTAGTGGTGCTAAGATGCGTAGGGACATATTATAATTGTTTATATGGGTTGAAAGGGCCTATGACCCCTTTCGACACATTTCATGACAACATGTCTAGGGGTCTTAGGACCCCTAGGGACATATTAGAATCATTTATATGTGTTGAAAGGGGTCATATGATAACCTATGACCCCTTTCAACATATTTCAATGCAACATATGTCTCTAGGGTTCTCAGGACCCCTAGAGACATATTATAATCGTTTATATGGGTTGAAATCCTATGACCTATTCTAACACATTTCCTTACAACATATGTCTCTAGGGGTCCCAAGACTCCTAGGGACATATTATAATCATTTATATGAGTTTAATGGGGCCATAGGATAACCTATGACCCCTTTTGACACATTTCATTACAACATATGTCTCTAGGGGTCCTGGGACCCCTCAGGACATATTATAATCATTTATATGGTTTGAAAGGGGCCTAGGATGACCTATGGCCCCTTTCAACACATTTCAATACAACATATGTCTCTAAGGGTCTTAGGACCACTAGGGATGTATTTTAATTGTTTATATGGGTCAAAAAAGGCCATATGATAATCTATAACCCCTTTCGACTCATTTCATTACAACATATGTCTCTAAGAGTCCTAGGATCTCTAGGGACATATTATAATCATTTATATTATTTGAAAGGAGTCATATGATAACCTTATGACCCCTTTTGACATGTTTCATGACAAAATATGTCCCTAGGGGTCCTAAGACACCTAGGAACATAGTATAATCATTTATATGGGTCGAAAGGGGTCATGGGATAACCTATGACCCCTTTCGGAACATTTCATTACAACATATGTTTCTAGGGGCCGCAAGACCCCTAGGGACATATTATAATCATTTATGTGGGTCAAAAGGGGTCATAAGAAAACCTATGACCCTTTTCAAAATATTTCATACTATAATCATTTATGTGGGTCGAAAGTGGTCATAGGATAACCTATGACCCCTTTCAAAATATTTCATTCTCTAGGGGTCCCAAGACCCCTAAAGACATATTATAATCATTTATATGAGTCAAAAGGGGTCATAGGTTTAGGAAAAGCTATGACCCCTTTCAATACATTTTATGACAACACATGTCTCTAGGGGTCCCAAGACCCTAGGGACATATTATAATCATTTATATGGGTTGAAAGGGGTCATTGGATAACCTATGACCCGTTTCAACACATTTCATGACAACATATGTCTCTAGGCATCTTAGGACCCCTAGGGACATAGTATAATAATTTATATGGGTCAAAAGGGGTCATAGAACAACCTATGACCCCCTCTCACCACATTCATTATAACATATGTCTCTACGGGTCTAAGGACCCCTAAGGGTATATTATAATCGTTTATATGGGTTTAAATGGGTCATAGGATAACTAATTAACCCTTTAGACACATTTCATTACAACATATGTCTTTAGGGGTCCCAAGAGCCTTAGGGACATATTATAATTGTTTACATGGGTCGATAGGGGTCATAGGATAATCCATGACCCCTTTCAACACATTTCATTACAACATGTCTCTAAGGGTCCTAGGACCCCTAGGGACATATTATAATCACTTATATCTGTCAAAAGGGGTCATAGAATAACCTTTGACCCCTTTCAACATATTTTATTATAACATATGTCTCTAGGGGTCCTAGGACCTTTAAGAACATATTATAATCCTTTACATGGGTTGAAAGGGGTCATAGGTCATTTTGACACATTACATGACAATATATGTCTCTAGGTGTCCTACGACCCCTAGGGACATATTATAATCATTTATATGGGTCCAAAGGGGTCATAGGATCCTAGGACCCCTAGGGACATATATTTTTTGTTTGAATGAGTCGAATGGGATCATAAAGTTCCCTATGACCCCCTTTTGACTCATAAAATAAGAAAATACATTCCTAGGGGTCCTAGGAATATATATTATGTGTATGAATGAGTCAAAAGGGGAAATAGAGTATCTTATGACCCCTAAACACACTTGATGTCATTGAATGGGTCAAAAAGGGTCATAGGTTATTTTAAGGCCATTTTGAGTCATTAGATTATATAATTTATGTGGTTAGGGGTCCTAGGAACCATAAGCACACATATTGTGATTGAATGGGTTAAAGAGTGTCAAAGGGTACCCTATGACCCCTTTTGATGCTTTGGAACCATTATATGTATGGTTAAGGGTCCTAAAGCCTTTAAAATATATATTAAGTATCCTAAAAAGGGTTCATACTATTGTAAAAGAATTTGAAAAAAAATTGAAAACAAAAAAAATTAAAAATAAAGTAAAATTTAATTTAAAATAAACTAATTAAAAATTAAAAATGGGTATCCTATTTGAGAATGTGTATCTGATTTGGGAATGGGTACCTAATTAGGCTTGGTTTTTCTCTAGATGCCAACCCTCCATGGTCAATATCAAAAATGTCTCAAAAACATGTTTTTGGCCTTTTGTTGTGTGTTTTTGACTTTAACAATGTAGCTGACAACTTTTTTTCATCCAAATTTGATGAAATGAAAAGGGTTTCTTGAGAATGTTCACAAATTTCCATCGATGTAATTTCTTTCAAATTATGAGTTAAGTAATTATTAATGATTTTCTAATGGAGTTAGCTACAAAGTGTTTATTGACATAATGATTGAAAAATAGCTTTAACTTTCAAACTGTATAAGATTTTTGAAATCCAAAAGATGCATGACATTCTATGCTTCAACTAGTATAAGAAAACAAAATTAATTTTGTTTTTTTATGAACTAGTTAAGGTGGTCAGATATGGGAGTTTTTCAATTCTAAAAATAGTGTAGTAGAAAATTCATAATTAATTATTTATTTTGAATAAAAATTTCCAAAAATATGTGTCACTTCTAGGCCTAAGTCTAGTTTTTATATCTATAATTATGTTTAAAAATATTATCATTTGATTTTGATTATTATGGTCAGTCATACACCTACTTTTTATTTTCACACTAAAATTTTTGTAGTATTGCATTAAAACCCAAACTTTTGACCAATCAAATAATTTTTTCTCCAGATAAGGCCTAGTAGTTTAGAAACTATATTAAATTTACTAAGATTTTTTTCTTACAACTATTTGATATAAAATCTAGAACCACTTTAAAATTATGTGTCAAGTTGACATAACCTTGTTTTTCACTACCACTTAAGGCCATAGTTTGGTTGACCATGATCCTGCATGCACACACGCGCACGCGTGCATGCACACACACACACACACACAGTTAAGAATAAACCACAAAAAGAAATAACAATTACATGGAAATATAACCAATATCAAAAAATAATAGATCACACAGAAAAAAGCACAAGACACCAAGATTTAACGTGGTTCACCCAATCCCCGGGCTACGTGCACCTAATAGCAAGTCCAATATTTTACGATTTAGTAATTACAAGGTGATTACAATTCGTAATCCCTTACATCTCAATACCACCACAAGAACCAATTTTGCATCACCTTGTAAAATAATCCCTAACCCTAAGCTCTTTTATACAAGTATTTTTACCGCTTTAGGTTATAATTAATAATTACATGTCGGCCCAAAATCTTGATAAAATAGGGCCCACAATGTTTTTTTGAAAGAATTTATGAAGTATGTATAGTACTTTCCTGATTAGTCACCATAAACTAATAATCTCCCACTTGGGGACTAATCAGGCTCCACACTAATGCCCTGAGCCCCAAAGAATTTATGAAGTATGTACAGTACTTTTGTAATCAATCACCACAAACTAACAATCTCTTACTTGGGGACTAATCAGGCTCCACACTAAACAATAATCTCCCACTTGGAGACTAACCCTATAGTTAGGTTGCTACACTATGAGGCTCCCACTGGATCAAACCACCCTAGACTCTGTTATTTTGTTATTCATGTTCAGTCTAGAAGACCAACTAAAGCTAAAGAGGAGTTCAGCTTCTCCCTTGTCACTACTTTAGTAAACATATCCACTAGATTTTCATCTATATGTATCTTGTCCAGCTTTAACTGTCCATCCTCCAAAACTAACTAAATGAAATGGTACCACAATTGTATGTGTCTAGTCTTAGAATGAAAAGCTAAATTTTTTGCAAGATGAATAACACTTTGACTATCTGTAAACAAATAATTATCCTTCTAAGGATGTTCCAATTCTTCCAATAAAAATTGAAGCCATATCATTGGTTGCCTCTATAGCAGCGACATACTCTGCTTTTATAGTAGATAATGCATTAACCTTTTGTAACCTAGAAACCCAGCTCATGACTGCCTCCCCAATAGTAAAGACATAACTTGTAGTACTCTACCTGGTATCAATATCTCCTACCAAATTTGAGTCAATATAGCCCTATAAATCAATAGTAGAGCCCCCAAAGTGTAAACACTTATTGGATGTTCCTCTCAAATATTTGAGAATCCATTTGATTGCATTCCAATGCTCAATTCATAGATGACTCATATACCTACTAATGACTCCCACTATATGTGCAATATCTGGCCTTGTATATACCATAGCATACATCAAGCTTCTTATAGTTGAAGAATAGAGTACCTTGGACATCTTATCCTCCTTTTCTTGTGTTTTGGGACACATCTCCTTAGTCAACTTCAAATAACTAGGTACAGGTGTGTTGATAGCTTTAGTATTCTCCATAGAGAAACATTGCAACACCTTCTCCACATAATCAACCTAAGATAGTGTTAATGTTTTGTTCTTCCTATCTCTACAAATTTTCATACCAAGTGTTTTGCTACCCCCAAATCTTTCATAGAAAATGCATGTGCTAATAGGCATTTTAGCCCCTTAATATAATCCATTTTAGACCCAGCTACAAGCATATCATCAACATATAAACATAAAATAATGTAGCTATCATCGTCCAACCTCTTAAAATAAACACAATGATATGAATGACACTTGCAATATCCATGCTCATGCATAAAACTGTCAAATTTTAGATACCATTGCCGAGGTGCTTGCTTCAAGACATATAAACTTTTCTTCAATTTGCACACTAAGTTCTCCTTACCTTTGACCTCAAATCCCTGTGGCTAAGCCATATATATATCTTCATCCAAATCAATATGAAGGAAGGATGATTTAACATCAAGCTACTCTAAATGTAAATCTTTAGTAGCCACAAGACTTAAAATAGTACAGATAGAAGTTATTTTAACAACAGAGAAAATATCTCATCAAAATCAATTCTTTTTTCTGTGCAAATCTTTTAACAACTAACTTGGCTGTAAATCTTTTCTTACCTCCATCCTCTTCTTTTAATCTGTAAACCCACTTATTCTGTAAAGCTCTTTTACCTGTAGGCAACTTGCATAAATTTCATGTCTTATTCTTCAGCAAAGAGTCCATTTCATCTTTCATTGCAGACTCCCATTGAATCTTAGTATCCACCTGCATAGCTTCATCATAACATTCAGGTTCACCAGCATCTGTAAGTAAAATGAAATACAAAGAGGGAGAAAATCTTTTTGGAGGTCTAATTTGCCTTGTTGGCCATGTAACATTCATTGGTGTGTGTGGTATTTTTTGTTGTTGTTGTTGCACATCATGAGGAATGGCTGGAACATCATCTTTTGGATTATCATCCAGCACTACATAATCATCTTCTTTCTTCTCATGTTGCTATAACAGATCTTTGTACAACACTTTCTCATTGAATATGCAATCCCTACTTACAATTTTATGATTTTCAAAATCCCAAAGCCTATAACCAAATTCATTAATATCATATCCAAAAAATACACATTTCTTTGACTTAGCTTCTAGCTTGGTTCTATTTTCAGAATCTATGTGAGCAAATACTTCAAAAGTGAAGGTCTTAAGAAAAGAATAATTCACCTTCTTACCAGTCCATGCTTTCTCTAGAATACCACAACCCAAAAGACTAGATGGACCTCTATTAATCAAATATATAGTAGTATTAACAGCCTCCACCCACATGTGTAAGGGCAACCTAGCATGCAACCTCATGCTCCTTGCATGCTCTATTATAGTCCTATTCATGCATTCAACCACTCCATTTTTCTATGGAGTCCTTGGAATAGTTTTCTATCTACAAATACCATTAATGGAGAAATAATATTCAAATTCATGACTGCAATACTCACCACCATTATTAGATCTGAGACATTTTAATTTCTTACTAGTCTCATTTTCAACCAAGCATTTCCATTTCTTAAAAGTTTGAAATACATCAGATTTCTATCTAAGGAAATAAACCCATACTTTTTTAGTTGTGTCATCAATAAATGTAACATAATAATGAGAACCTCCAAGGGAAGATACCTGAGACAGTCCCCATACATTAGTATGCACAAGCTCTGATTTCTCCCTTTTGTTTTCCTTCCTAGTCTTCACAAAACTCACTCTCTTTTATTTTCCATACACACAACTTTCACAAAAATCCATATTAACACATTTTAGACCTAGTAAAACATTCTTTGAATGAATTAATTTCATACCTTTCTCACTCATGTGTCCAAGTTTGTTGTGCCACAACATTGTATCAGAATTTATAGTAGCTATTTGTTCTCCCTACTCACCTCTGAAAAAATTAAAGTAGAAGGAACAATATGACCTGTACAAAGATATAAGGTGCTTAATTTCACACCTTTTGCTACTGCAAGGAAACCTTTTGAAACCTTCCAACTTTTATCATTAAAAGTAAGTACACAACCCTCATCACTGAGTTGCCTTGCTAAAATTAAAATCCTACTCAAACTTGGAACATGTCTTACCTCATGTAGTAGCCAATGATTCCCATTTTGCAACTTAATCTTAATTTTTCCCTTTCCAACAATTTGACAGGGTTCATTATCCCCCAAATAAACAAGTCCAAAATCCCCTTAGACATAATCAATGAAATAACCTCTATGAGGTGTAGCATGAAATGAAGCACCAAAATCTAAAACCCATGAATCATCAACACTTTCTAAAGACAGAAGCAAAGCATCCTCTTCAAATTTGTTACTTACCACATTTTCCTCCTTGTCTCCATCTAGTTTATCTCCTTCATTTTTCATTTGATTCCAACAATCTTTCTTTTTGCGCCCTAGTTTCCCATAGTACTAGCAGTCATTCGGTCCTCTCGATTAAGACCTCCTCCCCTTTGAATTTCCTCTTGATTTCCCACAACTTCTAGAATTACTTCCTCTCTCAGTTTTTTGCCCCTGCTTTGTGCATTCAAAGCACTTCCTGATGTAGATCCACTTGAAGTTTTCCTAGAGTTTCCTCACTCAAAGAAACACCGATCACATCATCATCTTTTAGGGTACTAGATCTAGGAACAAAATTACTCACATCCATTACCAAGCCATTCCATCTTTCAAGCAAAGAACACAAAATCAAGAGAGCCCTACTTTCTTCATCAAAATTGATACCCACGGAAGATAACTTACTAGTAATAGTATTAAACTCATTTAAATGATCTACAATAGATCTACCTTCTGCTATTTTCATATTAAATAAACGCTTCATGAGAAATACCTTGTTTGAAGCAGAGAGCTTTTCATATAGTGTCACTAGGTTTTCATTAACTCTTCTATTGTCTTCACTTTTGTAATATTAAATGCCACTAATAGTGGTAGGCATAATCAAATGCTTCCAAGTGACTTTCTATCCAAAAGATCTCATTCATCATTTGACATAGATCCTTGATTCTTGTCTTTTTCCTTCTAATGGCTTCCATAAATCCTTCTAATACATATAGTCTTCCATTTGCATCTTCCATAACTAGAAGGTCTACCCATTAAACCTATCAACCGTCAACTTACTCTCATTTTCCATCACTCCCACTCAATCGTGAGACTCCTACTCAACCATGAGACTTTCCTGCAGAGGATAACTAAAAAACAACTAGGCTCTGATACCACTTGTTAGGAATAAACCATGGACAGAAATAACAATTACATGCAAATATAACCAATATAAGAAAATAATAGATCATACAGAAAAGAACACAAGACACCAAGATTTAACATGGTTCACCCAATCCCTGGGCTACATCCACTAAATAGCAAGTCCAATATTTTACGATCCAGTAATTACAAGCTAATTACAATCTGTTATCCCTTACAGCTCAATATCGCCACAAAAACCAATTTCACATCACCTTGTAAAACAATCCCTAACCCTAAGCCCTTTTATACAAGTATTTTTACCATTTTAGGATTATAATTAATAATTACATATCAGCCCAAAATCCTAATAAAATAGGGCCCAATTTTTTTTTTCTTGAGCCTCAAAGAATTTATGATGTATAGTACTTTCCTAACTAGTCACCACAAATAGACACACACACACACACACACACATACACACACACAACTTAGTTCATTTAATTTCATATGTCTTTTAATGATTATGATTACTTTCATATTGATGATGCTTTAATTTCTCCTTGTTGGTAAATGTGATTTCTCTCATGATGATGTCTTTTGATATGTCCCTAAATGATGATTATTTATATTCACAATGATGAGTGGTTATATCTGAATATGAGATGATTTTTACTCATGATTTATTATGGTATTTATCCCACACTTATATGTGTATGGTGTGTGTGTGTGTGTGTGTATGTTTTACTCTCTTTTCTTATGTGCCTGATATGGCTGAGGGAGGGAGTTATAGTCACTTGCTAGTCAGAATCTACATGATGTACCTCTCCCTACAATTTCCTATTTAAGTTAGATATATATGCTCATCTTTTATACAAGTTTTAGGTACCTGGCATCAACTTCCCTAAATTGCTAGATGAGCATGTTCTATTTCAGTAACTCAATTGTAAGAATGGGAAGATAATGATTAGAACTAATCCCATTTGTAACCTAATTAATTGTCCTAGAAAGGAGGTCTTGTAACTGACTGTCTAACCTTTATGAAACCCATGAGTCTTTCTTTGCATATGTTGTTTGACTTTCACTTTGGTCAGTTTTATTTATGTGCCTTTATATGGTTTTAACTATGGGAATTGCATAACAATATTTAATTATTATTTTTATATTAATCATTTAACATTCAAGTTATTAAATATTATTTGTTTTAAAAAGAGAAATATTAAAATATGAGGATATTTAATTAATTAAATTTGTGATTCAATTTTTAAAATACTTAATTAAAAATCTATGTTTGGATATTGTATAAAGTGTTTTAAAATATTAAAGATTGAATATTGAGTTATTATTATTTAATTAGTAATCATTAAATTAGAGTTGCATTAAAATATGAGCTTTAATTAATGTTATGAGTTAAAATAATAAGTAATACTTTTAAAAGTATCATGTATAATTAAATAAAGTAGGCAAAAAGAAAATAAAAGGATAATTTAATTAAATAATGCTTTGAGTGTGCATGAAAGGATTAATCAATTAAAGTAATTATATTTTATGGATTTTTATAAAATTAGAGACAGAAACGATAAGGAGAAGTTAGGGCCCTATATTAGAAGATTTTTCAATTATTATTATACACACAGGTTTTGGGGAGAAAACTTTCACAATTTGAGCAATAGAGTTGTTGGAAGCTTTGAAGGGTTTGGATTAGCAAGGCTTTCACTAGATTATCCAAATTTTTAGCATCAAAAAAAGGTATGGTTTAGGAACTATAGTAGGATCTATGTGGGAAAGATCTATATTCTTCATGTCTGCTTGGTTATTTATGAATCAAATAATTAGTTTAATTAAATTTAAATTGGTTTAGTAGAATTTCATTATGAAACAAAGTTATATAGATAGCGAGATAAATTTTGAATTCATCTAGGGTTCTAAACAAGAACCAAGCAAGAAACCCCAATAGAAAGCCTTAGTTGAGGTAATCAAAAAAAAAAAATTTCTTCCTATCCATTTTATACAAAATCTGTGATAAAAAACTCTATAGTATGAATCATGAAACTAAAGTCTATAAGAGTATTGACATGAAACTAGTTTAAAAATAAATTTTATATATATATATATATATATATATATATATATATATATATATATATATATATATATATATATATATATATATATATATATATATATATATATATATATATATATATATATATATAATTACATTTATAAAATTTATTAAATAAATAAATAAATTTTGTGAGGTTTAACCCCCCACCCTTCTCATGGATGTTTGCCAAAGGTAGCGCGCAGTCTGCCAAGGCAACTTCTGAAACACCCTTCAAAGGCATTTTTAATATGATTATAAAAAAAGCCATTATTTAAATTTTATTATTATTCTATATAAAATTTAGTTTATTAATAGTTTTAAAAAACATTACATCTTATTTTAATTTAAAAATATTATTATAATAAATGTAATTTAGTTTGATTAAAATTTCAAGTTATTAAAGGTTTTAGCTAATGTTATAAAAGTTTATTATTATTTATTGGAGTTGTTTAAATTTATAAATCTATAGTTGAGATATAAGATTTGAATTATATAAAGGATTGTGTTAGGAAATTAAGTGGCTTTAGCTTATTGGATTTTATTGAAAATACAATTATATTCACAATATTTTTTCCATTAATGATTACTAATAAATCTATAAATGTATTGACATTATGTGACTTTGAATATTTATATTTATCTCTTCAATATTCTTATTGGGAAAACATGTAAACATTATGATTAAAATGTCCTTATGGTCAAACTAGAATTTTAAAAGCAAATAAATTTAACCACATGCTTGGAAACCTATGTCATTCTTTGTGATCTTATTTGAAGTCATATGATGTCCTTTTTGTGATGGTCTTCCTGTGAGATGTTTAGTTGGCCAACTAAGACTTACACTAGAGGTTGTTTGCAATTTATTTTATAATAATTATCTAGTTAAATATCATGATGTAACTTGTGATTCAAATTGAAAACTGCATTTATGGGATTACTTTGTGGAGCTTTTATGTTTACTTGGATTTGGAGAACCAACTTATCTTTGAGTTGCTTGTTAAGGAACTAAGTTTGATCATTATGTGTGGTGTGGTATGAGACAAAACTATGGTTTATGTGCTTGTGGGAGGTGATCTAGGTACATGTCTTTGGGAGTGGCTTAATGTAGGGGCGTGGGACCCAAAGTGGTCAATACTAGGGTAACCTATTATAAGCTGTGTAACAAGTGATAACATAGTAATTAAATTATGATATTGCTATTAGGATTTAACTATGTAGTATTTGAGTCAAACTCATTTACCATATTTCATGAGTAGTGACTCAACACGAAGCCATCTCTCATGAGAATAAATGGAACACTCATCACTCATTGGATCTAAGTGATGCTCATAGAGGTGAAGCATTGGGACTTCTTAAGAGGTCAATCATCCCATTACTACTCCATCTTGAGTGCACTTAAATACAAATAGGTTACCTCTTGGGAAGTCCAGGTGCTTAACCTTTGTGAGCGTCCCCTAGATCCAATGAGTGCTAAGTGTCCCATTTATTCTCATGAGAGTTGGATTCATGTTGAATCACTACTCATGAAATATGGGTCAATGAGTTTGAATCAAATACTACATAGTTAAACCCTAGTAGCAATAGGCTATGTGTAGGATCATGATGGACCAAAAAGTGGTGATATGACAAAAAATAAAATTTCATCTATATTTGATGAAACAAAAAGGGTTTCTTTAGGAAATGTGATGGAAGTAAGAGAAATCACAATCCCAAATGGATAACCAACTGTCCTTCCTAAGACCTACTCAAGCTTAGGGTAGATGTAAAATGGTCCTCTTGTTCCACTCACCAACTTCATGCTCTCAACTCACTCTATCTTTCAAGTAGTCTAGAGCATACACCCAATAATAAACACCCTTGCACCTCTCTTCACCTACATCCTCTAAGATCTTTGAGCTACCATACACCCTAACATATCATTCTTCAACCTTGTACAAGTTTTATTGGCAAACTGATAGGTTTAGTACTTCCCAATACACCAAATTCAAAAGTTGCACTAGGAGACCTAAAAGGGGTTCATTCCTAGTAGCCTTGTTTTATTGAAAGGGACACTAAACTTCACAATATTCTACACAACCCACCAAAAAATTACATAATAGTTCAGTATATGTAAAACAATATCTAAATATGAGATATTGGGTTAAGATCTTGAGTTTAAGGCTCTTTCTTACTGAGCCCTAATTTCTACTCTTTTCTTGTAAAACAACACTAATTGGTCTTTTGATGGTTTAACTCATGAAACCCATAGAATTTTCCTTTTCATATTTAATTTGAACCATTATTTCTTCCTCTCCACTAAAACTCCACCTTCCAGCACTCACACAATGATCTCTATATCCTTTTCTCAGACTGTCAGCCATTGACTAGCAAGAAATACAGTGACTAAGGTTGTTTTTGTGTTCTATAAAATCAAAGAAAGATATAAATAATCCAATAGAAGGTTTCCATTCATCAATATCTTCCTTTCCACCAAGCACCAAGAGTTCTTCTTGCTAAAATAAAGAGAAACACAACTTTAATCTCCAAACCCTATCATAGTCTAGGGTAAACAATAAGCATAATAACCATCAAAACTTAAAAGAACCTTCACTTATTCGACCCACACAATATTCCTTCATTCACACAATATAGAATCAACTTTCTAAACTAATAAAAGTTACTTGCAATCACCATTCTCCAAAATTAGAAAAAGAAGTTGCTAACCGTGTATAGAGTTGTTGTCAAAAACATTCCATTTTCCATTCCAAATCCATACGGGGTGTCATTAATGTTTTAAAGTGGGAGATAAAAAAATATTTAAATACTTCCCTTGTCTTAACAACTTCAACTACCTCAAATCTTATCAAATAAAGCTTTGACTGTTGAGCTTCCATAATTTGCAAGAAAGTTGCATGACAACTTTTTTTTGCAATTTTTGCAAATTTTACATTTTTTTTCAAAAACATAACACAAGTACTTTACCAAGGTCAATTAACCATAATAAATTATAAATAAAGTTTATGCAACATAAAATTGATTATTTTTGGTCAACTCCATGCTTGACCACTCATTGACCACCCTTTGACTTTGGTAGAAACCTTAGAAATCATGCAATCCATATGACAAAAATGCATAGAAAGAAAATCTAAACTAACTTGTGTCAACTTGGACACTTATTGAGCTTCACACTCTTCTCCTCAGTGATTAACTACCTTAATCAGGACCTAGGGACCTTGCACCATACTCCCCTTATTTGAGAAACTCAAGTCCCTTGAGTTGCTAATTGTTAAAGGTTTGTGCCATGCTTGATGATGTCTTCTTCAATCATCCATGTTCCATCTACTTCAAGAAAACCCTGTCATTTCACCAAATACTCTTTGTATGTCTTGTTTCTAGCCTTCTTGATTGTCTTGGTATCTAATGCAGGATCATCCTTGATGTAAGGGAAATCTTGCATCACTCAAAAATATTTTATTTTCAGCTTTTTCTATTTTAATAAGGACTAGTAGACAAGGTGGTTACTATTTATCCTCGTGTGCAATTGGACTTCATAGTCCTCTAGAATATAGATGTCTCTGATCATGTTAGACATTACCTTCCAAGAGGTAATCCTATTCTTTCTTTCCTTGATCCTTTCTTCTTGAATAAAATTCCACTAGGTAAGTGTTGCCCCCTTCATCCTTGACTGAGCTAGCTTCACCTTCTTT
Organism: Cupressus sempervirens; assembly: GCA_028749045.1. NCBI lineage: Eukaryota > Viridiplantae > Streptophyta > Pinopsida > Cupressales > Cupressaceae > Cupressus > Cupressus sempervirens. The sequence continues at coordinate 750,902,149 of CM053789.1, read as the reverse complement.
CCTTCTAAAATTCCATGACATGCAAAGTGACTATCAAGAGCCTCCATCCAATCCATAATAGCATCTGGGTCCATCTTCCCTCCAAAAATAAAAGTATCAATTAATTTGCTTCCAAAAGTCTCTAATATTTTTACAAATGTTGCTTGTTCTGTAGGCATGTTATTGTACTTATCATCAACATATTGTTCTTCCTCCTCATCTGTGTCTTCTTCAACTTTATTGAGGTCTTCCTCAATCTTTTCAATAGCTCTCTCCACTACTAAAATCTTTCTTTCCAACTACAACAATCTATCCTTCAACTTCTAATTCTCATCCTTCTACTCTTGTAATTCCTTGGCCAATTCCCCATTTGTCACCATTTTGTATGTCCCTGATGTAGAACACTGATCAAATGCAAACATTCAATTGTAAGCTCCAAGATGAGCTCTGATACCAATTATGATGCAAGTAAGAGCAATCATAGTCCCCAATGAATAACCAACTATCCTTCCTAAGACCTAATCAAGCCTAGGGTAGATGTGAAATGGTCCTCTTGTTCCACTCACCAACTTCACACTCTCAATTCACCCTATCTTTCAAGTAATCTAGAGCATACGCCCAATAACAAACACCCTTGCACCTCTCTTCACCTACATCCTCCAAAATCTTTGAGCTATCATGCACCCTAACATATCATTCTTCAACCTTCTGAAAGTTTTATTTTCCAACTAATAGGTGTAGCACTTCCCAATACACCAAATTCAAAAGTTGCACTAGGAGGCCTAAAAGGGGCTCATTCCTAATAGCCTCGTTTTACACAAAGGAACACTAAACTTCAAAATATTCTAAACCACCCCCAAAATAAACTATAGAATCTTTCAACATATGTAAAAGCATATCTAAATATGAGATATTGGGTTAAGATCTTGAGTTTAAGGCCCTTTCTTACAGAGCCCTAGTTTCTAGGCTTTTCTTGTAAACAACACTAATTGGTCTTTTGATAATTTGTTCATTTTCATAGTTCATTTGAACCATTATTTATTCCTCTCCACCAAAGCTCCACCTTCCAGCACTCACACAATGATCTCTATATCCTTTTCTCAGACTATCAACCGATGACCAACAGGAAATACAATGACTAAGGTTATTGTTGTGTTCTGTACAATCAAAGAAACATATAAATAATCCAATAGAAGGTTTCCATGCATCAATATCCTCCTTTTAAGTGAGCACTAGGAGTTCTCCTCATTAGAATAAAGAGAAACACAAGTTTAATCTTCAAACCCTATCATAGTCTAGGGTAAACAACTAGCATAACAAACATAAAAACTTAAAGAACCTTCCCTTATTTGACCCAGACAATATTCCTTCCTTCACACAATGTAGAATCAACTTTATAAAAACAATAATAGTTACTTTCAATCACCATTCTCCAAAATTGGAAACAAAGTTGCTAACAGTGTATAGAGTTATTGTAAAAAACATTCCATTTTCCATTCAAAATCTGTACAGGGTGTCATTAATGCTTTAAGGTGGGAGATAAACAAATATTTAAATGCTTCCCCTGTCTTTACAACTTCAACTACCTCAAATCTCATCAAATAAAGCTCTAACTGTTGAGCTTCCATATTTTGCAAGAAAGTTACAAAAAAAAGTTGCATGACAACTTCTTTTTTGCAATTTTTGCAAATTTTACATTTTTTTCAAAAACATAACACTAGAAATTTACCAAGGTCATTTAACCATACTAAAATATGAATAAAGTTTATGCAGCATAAAATTGATGATTTTTGGTCAACTCCCATGTTTGACCACTTGTTGACCACCCTTTGACTTTGGTAGAAACCTTAGAAATCATGCAATCTAGATGTCAAAAATGCATAGAAAGAAAATCTAAACTAACTTGTGTCAACATGGACATTTATTGAACTCACACTCTTCTCCTTGGTGTTTAACTACCTTAATCAGGGCTTAGGGCCCCTACACCAAAATGATCATCTTTCTATTAAGATAATTGCTATCAAATTATGAGTTTAATAAGTAATTATTACTTATTTTCAAATGGAATTACTTATGAAGTGAGTATTTACGTAATGAGTGAAAAAAGTTATAACTATAAAATAGTATAAAATTGTCAAAATTTGAAAGATGTGTCACATTCTATGTTTTTCCTACTATGAGAAAAACAAAAACAAATATTAATTTTGTATAATTTTGAATGAGTTAAGGTGGCCAGACAAGAGATTTTTTATTCCAAATAAAAATTGTAGCAAAAAGTTCAAAATTAATTATTTCCTTGGAATAAAAATTTTAAAAAATATGCATCACATATGGGTATGAGTCTATTTATTATATCTACAATCTTTTAAAATAATATTATCATTTGATTGTGATTAAGGTGGTCAAACACACACCCACTTCTTATTTTTTCATGAATGTTTTTGTTTTTTTGCATTGAAATTCCAAATTTTGACTTGTTAAAACATTTTTAATAAAAAAAATGGGCTATTATTTTAGAAACTAAATAAAATTTACTACAGATTCTATTGTTACAAATTTTTCATATAAGGTTCATAACTAGTTCAATATTTCACATCAAGTTGACTAACATTGATGTCTTGATTTTTTATTGCCACTTAAGGCCATAGTTTGCCCCACCATACTCATGCACATACCCAATATCATAATTTGACTTTCTTTGGAAATTATCTCCTACTTATCAATAGTAATTAAATATCTTGCCTAGCCCTTTCCTTGATAAACATTAAAAAAGATAAGTTAGAGATATGCCTCACCCATGTCTTAAGCACTTGTACAGACTAAGGATGGGAATGGGATGATTTCTAGTGAGAGGTATGATTGTTTTTTCTCATCTTCATGGGAGGGTATGGTGGTTTTGCATGTGTCACATTGAGGGTCCAGAGTGACTAGTCTAGGGTAACTCAAGGCTTGAGGGTCTAGGGACTAATGAGAGACTAGTCCAGGGTAACTCATGTAGTTTGACTATGTGATGACACTCCCTATTATGTATCATGAATCTCCTCTATAGATTTTTTATTTGCCTTTGGTGGTGTTTTTATTGTTGGGTGTATTTATTGTTGGTGGTTTACTTTCATTGATGACAACTAGCAATTTGATGATTATTTTTCTTTTGGTGTTTGGCTCTTGGTTTGGAAATGGTTATTCTTTTATTATTTTATATCTTTAGTTTGGTATTTTTTTTTAATTTGGTAGATGTATGTTGAATTTGGTTTGTGGTGTTATTTTTGTTGATTTTCTTTGGTTATCTTTTCTTTGTTACTGATTTTTTACCCTTGAGGTAGATTTGGATATCATGATTCCTTTTCCAAGGTTGTTTTATGGTTTGATTATCTGTATGTAGGTCTGTCATTATCTTCCATGTAAGGTGGGAGTTGGAGCTTGATTAGGTGACCATGTGGACGGGAGATAGTGACTTATTACCATTAGATTCCCCCACAAATTGGCAATTTTATTGGATGTTTGTGGCTACAATTGTACCTTTGTCATCCTCATTCTTATTTTGAAGATTTCTATTCATTTTATGTAATCATGTATCATGTATCTTGAGATCCTATGGGATGTTGTAATGTATATTGATGTACATATATTTATTATTTCTTACCTCATGACATGTGTATTGAATGATGTTACTTGGTTGTACTTTATCATATTAGTTGATTATTATGTCTGTTCTTATGAGATTATGTATATGTCAATCATCTACAATTATGGAAATTATAATTTTATGACTTAATCTAATTTAATAAAACTTCTGAAAATGTGACTCAACATGAAGGAACCCTTGAGGAATTCAAAATTTACATTTTATTGCTTATATGTGTAAATGATGTGTATGTGTATATTTCTTTTTCATTATTACTTTGATGATGTATAAACTTAAGAAAAAAAATATTTCAATGAACTTTGTAACTTTTTTTTTTTTTTTTTTGGGCTCTCGTGTAGGGCATTACATCCGATATCAAAACCCAAGTTTCAACACAGGGAACTCTAGGCATATTGTGCACCATCAGCTAAACAAATTATTTGAACATGCAACATGTTAGGTTTATTTCTCTTGGTTTCCTAAGTAGTGCATTACACTTTAAAACTTATGAAATAATTGAATGGACCTATCTCGTAATGTATAATATTTCATAGATAAATGCAATTGTATAATACAATATCTAAGGTGGTTTTACAACAAATAAGTTCAAAAAAATGATATTATCATTGGTGTGTCCTCTTAAAAGAAATGCACAACAATAATGAAAATTGTATCAATGGGTATAAGATACTTTAAGCCATAACAAATTTATAAATTATTGTCTAAAATATTATTGCAGGAAAATAAATAATAAAGTATTCAACCCATATTTGGACACTTAAAAGTCAAGTTCGATTAATAAACTCATGTCAAATCAACAATATCAAACCATTAATTACTTTCTAATTATATATTCTTTAAATATAGTTATTACATTTTTAACTTGTCATTTATTAAATATATAAACCTTATATCTATATTTTCCTACAAATATGTATTCATATTTAACACACATACACACACTTCTTTTCTATATTATTACTCCCTAATTTTTAATAAAATATAAAATTCAATTAAAATGTTTCCTAATACTCCAGTTATGTGGGTTAATCACATTCTATTTGCATTGTTTAACTAGTTTTACTTTTGATTTTTAAATTTCTTTTCATAGTTGTTGTAAATGGGTAAAAGAACAAAGTTGTGTTACCTTTCAGACTAATTTATTAGAATGACTAAATTTGAGTATTCTACCTAAATAAATTCATTCTACCTAAGTTATATATGTTCTCACACTTTTCCAATTGGAAATTTCTTTTAAATACATAGTTTATACTAGTTTGTGTCTAATTACTAAAGAAATAAGAATATTTAAGAAAATTGACATTTGAATAACTCTTACTCTTTTTAATGACATTCTTTTAATAACATATAAACACCATTTTATAGAGCTCAAAGTTAAGAATATTTTCATATAGAGTTTAGTGTTTTACTTAGAGTATATTGTAATTAATAAATACTATAAGTACATATTTTAACCCTTAAGAAGATGTTGATTTTGAGAAAGAAAAAAATACTAGATCTTATCAAAAAAAATTAAAAATCATATGACATTCTAGAGGAGAGAGTCATCTTCCAAAATGTATAATTTTTCTTTTGGTTAGAATTTTTCTGTTTTGAAAAATGTGGTGGGAGATGAAAAGTATTGATTTTAGATGAGTTGAAATTTGAATCTTTATAAAAGAGAAAATATAGGTCAAAATCCAATTTTTATTTTTTGATTTTTATTTATGCCATCTATAGCATAATCTGAGATCAAAAGGAAAAGGTTTATTTCCATATAGTTTTGTGGTGGCAACTAGAACCATAATTTTTAGTGTTTTTGAGCAACTAAAAAATCATCCTTAAAAATTAGGAAACTATATCAAATTCTTATTCCAAATAATCATTAAAAATGATAATCTTGAACTTCGTCCATTTCTATACATTTCATTAGTTTACTTCATTTTAAAATTCTAAATAATGATGTCATTTTTATGTCATCGAAGTTGAATAATTATACTTTTGTTAGTCTTTTCCTTTATAAAAGGGTGACTCGGATTTGTTCTTTTACCCAAATAATATTGTCTAAATTAAAATTAATAACACAATGTAACCATTTTTATATATAATTGATTTTATATTGATAATAATGAAGCTAAATGGATTCAAATACTTGTCAAAGAATTAAAAAAATAGAAATGTTAAATCTATTGCAATGAGATATGCAATTGTAATAAAGCTATCTTATATAATCACAAGCAAAAAAAGATATATCTTGGACTCAAATAAGCCCTCATTTAAACATTGAAAAATATATCTTTATTTAACTTCATACCCTTCATTTGATCATGAGTTGGGAATATCAATCTTCATCTTTTTAAGAAGAACCCAAGAGTTATGATCCTTCGAACTCTAAGGTAAAAGATAGGGAGATTGTTCTATGGTACTTTGATCTAATTTTATCTTGTGGTAAAGAAGACAAGTGATGAAGCACCACAATATTCATATGATTGCCAAAGTTATAATTTTATTTATAATATTAATATAATAAAAAATTATATATTTTTATAATGATTTTATTTTAAGTTGAAATTTTTAAATAACAACATTAATTTATAAGTTTCATGTTGCTGATATAAGCATATGTATAAATATATTAATAAAAATTAAACTAATAAAAGAAAGAAATCATGTGTCAAATAATAAATGACAATGTATTTTTGCTAAATATTTACCAACTAGTATCCAGTCAAACATGTTTAAACATACTATTATCATAAAGAGTGTGAATTACATTTTTCCTTCTTTTTTCTTGATTTACTTTAGTTATATTTTACTTTGACAAATGGTGTACACATCAAAATTTAACATAAAAATATTTATTAAATTCTTCAAAAATTTTAACAAAATTAATATTAATCTATATAAATAAACACACTTTAATTATATATATATAAGATTTCAAGAGTCTTGGCAACACCGGATCATAATATCCTCCACAATCTACGGTAAAACAATTCAAATATGCATACGAGCTTGAAAATCAAATAACGAAGTTGATAAATATGTCACTCTTCTCTGCAAATCTCGTAGAAAGAAAAATCTATGGAAACGAATTGAAGCATGCAAACCAACTAAAATATTTCATTTCAACGAAGTATGGGAAAGCGATTCATCTGTTTGGGCAGAACAAATAATTCACACCTCTTCGTTGTCAAAACAAATTGGATGCTCTAAATGAAATCATAGAGAATAGTGAACTTATACGGGTCGTAACCAGCATAAACTTCTTGGATCTAAAGCGTCAGGAGCTCTGCATACAATGGTGCAAAAAATGTAGAAGGGATGGACCAAAGTAGAGAAGCCATCAAATATGCGACTCAAGTCTAGAGCAAAAAATGCAATCTTTGGTCAGATCAATGAATGAAAACCTTCCACGACCAAGATATATAAAGGATGAGAGGGGAATATCATTGCAAATACTCACAATGTGAAGATGAATCAAAATCTTCACAATTGCACATATTCGACTAAAGGAGATATGGTGCATGCATGGAGGCAACAATCACAAGAAATTGTTCACGGTAACCAAGGCAAGGGTGACAAAGTCCACCCAATTCATTTGGATGTGAAGGCATCTATGACATACATACCATCGCACAATTGCAATCCAGTAGGAGTCTTAAAAGATCTAGAGTTGATGGATATAAAGAAAATTTTCCAAACAATATGGAGGAATTTGGAGAGATTAATATCTCTTCAAGGATTGGCTAGAACAACGATAATAGAAAATAGAAAGGGTAGCTTCTTAATCATCAAGAACAATTATAGTGAGAGTCACTCGATGGAGTGTCAAAATTTGGGACTTTTTGCATATTGGAATGGCTCGAATTCAAGCGATCCTAATCTAGCAAAGTGGTTGGAAGATTTTTGTGGGGAACAAGTATGTCGTGTCCAAGCATTTGTTATATCTCCACTGTAAAAGTAATTTTATTAGGGATGAATTTCTTTAGGAACTTTATGTTTTCCTAAAGGCTTTAATGTTAATTTTTCAAATGGGAGGGTTTACATCAAATCTTTACGAGTAGATCTAGATAGGCATCGAATCTTCTTCTTTTTTATCGGTAAATAGTCGAAGCTTAGATTCACTATTGTTATTTGTTGTAATTATTTATTTTATGTGTTAAGTGATTTTGAACCCAAGGCCTCCCACATGAGAGGCTCACAAGTTACTGTTGTGTTCTAGGCTCTTGCTTAATGACATCAAATTTTTAATCTATTTGGAAGTAGGGAAAAAATATTTTAAACCTTTTAAAATTATCACAAACTGGTCAATCTACAATATAAAATTTGAGAAAATATGAGGGATGTATCTAAGAAATAATCATAATGGAATCTAATAGGGAAACAATTCCAAGGTTTAATGAAAGGAATACAGAACTTAAATGTGCATATTCGTCAATATACAAAAGGAATAAGCTTCACACAAGAAAACCTTTATATGACAACTTCGATCATCAAAACTTACTAGAAACAAAGATGATAGAAAAGAACCATTTATGTATGTTGAAATTGAATACTGCTAGTGAACTATGCTGCCCAACACAGGACATAGAAGATGAAGAAATAGTGGTAGAAGACGTGGAGAAAATAATCATTAACAAGGATATCACCCACTCACAGGAACAACAAATAAACAAGGATCAAATAGAGGGTGGAATAAACTCTTTTCAAGAGAATGCTATAAATATAGTGGAAATAAATAGTATTGTGGAAAATATCAATAGATTACATCAATGAAAAATTTGTATACAACAAAATCTATTTGTAGAAGACATTACAACAAAATTTATTATGCACAACAAGTTGATTCATGACATAATGCTTATCCATAACGATATTAGTGATCAACTAATCATATGGGACAACTCCCATAAAGATCAACTTCAGGCACTAAACCAAATTGAGTCAAGAGATAATAGTTTCGAAGAGAGAAAGAAAGATGAGATAGATAATATTAGATCCTACCCACAAAAGACAGACCAAAGTCCAAATCAAGCAACTGTAGATCCAAACCAACTATTGAACTCAGAGGAAAGACTAAACAAGAATCGCATAAATAGCTAGTATGATCAAACAATCAAAAGGAAATTAATACACTGGAAACAATAACTCAAATAGATAAGATTAGTAAATCTCAAAGTGGAAAAATATTGGTACTTAATAAGAATTATGAGGAGAATAAAATAGTAGAAGAAAATATTGGCTTGACAAGGTATATCAACACAAGTCAAATAGAAGAAACTTTTCAAAATGAAAGAACAATAGAGACTCTCAACTTGAATGATTTAGTACACCTCAAGATGACACCATTCTCATAGAGAATTTAGAAGATGTCATTCCTAATGGCAAGAGGAAGAGATAAAAGGTATTAAATAAAGAATTCTACAAATTTTGGCAAACTGCAATAGGAAGGAATAATCTATTTGAGGATAAGGTAATGGAGACAAGAATCCAAGAAAAAATTGAACAAGTTGGACAAAAGGTGGCAGAAATTCCTATAGAAATAGAAAATATAATAAGTAAGTGTGAGATAATTCCAAATCAATTCCTAGAGAATTTTGGAATTCTTGCCCCAATAGATCAAAATCAAGTAAATATAAAGGAAAATAGGGAAGAAAAGTATAAAGAACTCTCAAACAACCAAATGTATGGAGAGAATTTTTTGAAGCCTCTAAAATAGGTATTGAATAACATTTTTTAAACTAATATTGAGCCAAGTAGGAACAAGACTTCACCAATACACCATCAACTAAATCTACTAGAAGAAGAGGAAGGCATAAACATAAATATCAAAAATACCAAGTCCCAGTAGATCAAGAGGATTTTTTAAAAATGATTTAAAGGGGGGTAAAAGTAGATGCTCCTTGGTAATAGAAATGGAAAGAGGGAAAAGAATAAGATGCAAAAGGTCAAAAAAGAGAAAACAACCTACAATGGAAGAGCAAGAGATAACTACATAAGACATTAATATTATGTTAAAAATATAGAAGTAGAGAAGGTAGGAAAGGAAACTTTAGTTAATTTGGAAGAAAATAATGGATAATCTATTATTAAAATGGACACAACAAAACAAAAATTATTGGGGCTGATGTTGATAAAACAAATAAGATTATTAGATCAAACTCAAAATCTCCTTTGGATAAAGTTGTCTTAGATAAAGAATAATTCTTTGAGGACCTAGATTCTAAATTATAAAATTAAGAAAGTGAAGATGCGATAAAGGAGAAAATTTGGTTAATTGAAAGAATCATGAAAATGGGTAAGGAGGAATTTGAAGATGAGGATTTAGAGGATCTAATAAAGAAAAACACAATTTAGTAGACACCAAGGAATATAGTATATCAATGTGAAATAAAAACATAATCTTAGAAATTTTAGGAGTAGGAAAAGATAAACATCCAAATATAATAACAATAAAAGAGTATAATAAGTTATCTCTTCTACCTTTATGAGAAAAGGTAGGAAAAAAGAGAAGGAACTTCTAGATGTATTCCTATTGAGGTAGATACATTTTTCAGGGAATCTAAATTTATTAATCAAGAAGAGATTCTAGATAATTGGAATTTGGATAATCATTACATGAATAAAGTAGGAAAAACAAAGAATTGGGAGGGTTTTAGCATCCAAGAAACATATGTATTTTAGAAAAAATATGGACAAAATAAATGGAGTAAATAATCAAATATAGAAAATAGTAAGTAGGGATACCATATGAGTATGGTAGAGAAATTAGTAACAAAATTATGAAAGAATTAGAAAATTAATATCTAGAGAAAGAGGAAGATGAACTTATTGCTACAAGTGTGCTAAACTCTATTTGAATTATAGACAACCTTGGTGTTGTAGAAATTTTGCAAGGGTTGGAACATCCAAAATGTGGAAAATAAAGCGAAAAAAGAGGAATAAAATCCTTAGCTAAACTTAGAGAATCTATAAGTCTCACTGCAAGCCAGAAAAAGATTAAAGGTCTTCTGAATGTAGGGAAGGGGAAGTTCCCATCCATAGAGCCATGAAACTAACAACACGGAATGTTAGGGGCCTAAATCCCCCTAAAAAAAATTATTTACTCAAGTTTAATTTAACATTATTTGAATCATAAATAGTATTAATACAAGAATATAAACATAACAAAGAAGAAGGAGAAAAACTTAGAAGAAAACTAGATTATTGGAAAATGGTTCACTAGTTGATTTAGCATGGGCCTTAGGTAGGATTGGTATTATATGGGATCTAGGGAGGGAATTTTACTCCACTTGTATTCAATAATAATTGGATAGGGATGAGATTTAAAAACTTCAAAAGAAAAATTCAATTCCTACTTATTAATGTGTATGGGCCAATGCCAACAATGAATGAGAAAGAAATTGGAAATGAGATTAAGAGTTAAATCCATAAGAAAAAAATTTCATTGGGGGATATTTTAATGCAATTCTAGATTCATGATAAAAAGAAGGTGAATCAATGACCATTGACCAAGTTATGTTAGATTTCAAAGCATGGTCCCAAAAGATAACCTTATTGACATTCCAACATCTAATGGGGTCTTCACATAGAATAATAGAAAAGTTGTCTTTTGTGATATAGCATAAATATTGGACATATTTATATTTAAAAGAGATTTAATATCTTATAATCATCCTTTTAATAAATTCATTCTCCCTAATACATATATGATCACTATTCGATTAGGCTAGACATAGGTAAATCACAAAAACCATCAAGAAATCCATTTTAGTTTGAAAAAATGTGATTTCTACAATTAAAAATTCTTAGTAATATACATCAATGGTGGCACAAAGAGAAATTTCAAGGCTCAAGGATGTTTTGTTTCATAGCCAAATCGAAATCATTAAAAGCAAAAATAAATAAATGGAATAACTTGATCATTTTAATAACATATTTAAAGAAAACATAAAATATGAAGAAAAATAATAATAATAATTAACCTTGGCTTCCAACTCTTACTGATCAATTTTTTTTCCCCTTCTCCGTTCTTTCCTACCAGTGCTCATTTGAATGGAGAAACTTAACATTTGTAATTTGTTTAATTTTTATATAATCCAAAAGGTTGCAGTCATTTACCGATAAAAAAAAAATATAGAATATGAAAAAGAATTGAAAACCTTAAATGAAAAAATCATTAGGGGAGGAATGGATAATGAAAAATATATCTAGCTAAATAGGAAAATATCCTAGCAAAAGAAGAAATATTATGGAAAAAAATTCAAGAGAAACATGAGTGTTAGAAGGTGATAGAAATACAATTTTTTTTAGAATAGTACTATTGATAGGAGAAATATTAATAAAATAAAAAAATCAAGGATAATTTGGGAAGGGTAATTGAATACTCAAATGAGGTAGTGGAAACTTTTGTGAATTATTATACGTATATCCTTAATGATTATGAATCATCAAATTTAATAGTTTTAACAAAGATGTTAGGATCTAATCCAAAATAATAACTGTAGAAGATAACAAATATATATATATATATATATACCAAAGAAGAAATCAAAGATGACTCTTTTCAACTTAATCCTAATAAATCTTAGGGCCCTGATGGTTTTCAATCCTTCTTTCTTTAAAAAACAATGGGATATTTTGGGAGATGACCTTTGGAAGTCTATTGAGGCAATGAGGAATATTGGGTCCCTACTAACTAAAATTAACAATACATTCCTAACTTTAATTCCAAAGAAAATTGAACACATGGTTTTAGGAGATTTTAGGCCCATATTCTTATGTAATACAATCTACAAGATACTCTCAAATGCCCTAGCCAATAGACTTAAAATAGTGCTATCAAATCTCATTTCAAAGGAAGAGACAAGTTTTGTTCCTAATATGTCACTTCTTGATGGTGATATTATCATAATCCAAGAATTGATTCACTCTATATGTAATGGGTGCCCTGGAAATGCCCAAGAACTAACCAATTGCTGAAAATAATTTTAATGTCTTTGCATAGGTTTCAATCCACATAACATGAGCAAGAAGGAATTTATGCAAATTGAAGATTGAACCACTACTGAAATAATATTAGTTCTCAAAATGATAAAATCAAACAGGTAGCATTATATTCCAAAGGCCAAACCCCAAGGGAATGATATCTAGAATGTTACAAGAGAGGATGAACGTCCTCTAATGCTAAAACCAAATCTCTAACTCACACCTCCAAGCTTTTATCAAATGCAATTCACAATCATCTAATGCTAAACAATGAAGCTCCCATATCTATTTATACTTTCCCTACACCCTTCTAGAAGAAATCAAATATTAATTAATTGCAAGTACTAGAAGTTTCCCCCTTCCAATAATTAATGCACTATCTAGAAACTCCTTCCTTGCAATACAATAATTAATTGTGCTTCTAGAAAATTAAATTACTAGAGGCTTCCCCCTTCCCAATAATTAATACACACTCTAGAAGCTTCTCCCTTGTAATAAAATAATTAATTAAATTAATTAAATATAAAGTCACCTTTTAATATTTTAATTTATTTAATGACTTTATAGGAAATTAATTTAACAACTAAAGTGGGAACATTATAATCTGCCCTCCTTGAAATTTCTCTCAAGCAATCTAGCAACACAATGAATTCAACCTCCACTCGGATCCCAAATGAAGTAGTATGTGACATCCCTGCACACATTAAACCAACTACAAACCAACATCATCAGGACCAACCACATGTCCTATAGCCTAGTACCCAAAACTTGTGCTGATGATGTAGAAGTCAAAATGTCACTAGAAGGGAACTCCGTAGAAGATATATGAAATCTCTTCCTCCCAACTGCTGCAACACAAAACTGAATCTTTATAGATGGTGAAAACTGAGCCCAACTCCACTCAAATGAGTGATCAACATCAACCTCAAACATCAGATTGTCATAAGAAAATGTTGCATGCATGCTGAACATAGTAGTATCCTAAAAGTGAACATCAACACTTTGTTGATCGATAGTATAATATGACTCTATCATTATATCACTCACCTCATTAGTAGTAACAAGTGTACTATCATCAGAGCACACATCTACAACTACATGCATATTGCTAAACTCCTCATTAGATGGTTCAACTGACACAGAAGTGGCTACAGATATGACAGTATCCTCGCATTCTCCTAATTTCACTATTGTTGCATCACCATCCCTTGACAAAGCTTCATATGTGGACTCCTAACTCTACACACATGACTCAACACCAGATTGTGAATCAATACTACTAGATCGTAAACCCACATCTACTAACTCCATTGAAATACCCACATCACCAACATCATAGTTGGGTGGATCTATATGTGTCTCGATCCCACCTGAGGAATCAACTACTTCCTACACTAGAGCAACATACAAATCATCAATGTTGATGCCCATCTGTCTAACCATAAGTTGCAACATCATATCGATTCACCTATTCTGCTCTTGTTACATCATATCCATTCGCCTATTCTACTCTTGTAATGTATCTAGTAACCTGAACATTACATTTTTCTGATCTAGCCCGGTATTCCTATCATCTCAATCACCCATACTATTGTCTTGTTCAAAGAATGTCTCCTCTGTATTTGTATGATTGGATTGTATGTTCCTTTGCATGGATGAACTACCTTGTTTGTTTTGCAAGTATGAACTCCTACTTTATCTTGCTCTAGTATTGCGGAAATTATAAAGCCCTTGTTGCATGCTCAAACATAAATGTTGAAGATCTCCATAGGATGATAGGACTTATAGCTCTGATACCATTGTAATTAGCACCCTAGAAATGCCCAAGAACTAACCAATTACTGAAAATGATTTTAATGTCTTTGCATAGGTTTCAATCCACATAACATGAGCAAGAAGGAATTTATGCAAATTGAAGAATGAACTGCTGCTGAAATAATATTATTTCTCAAAATGATAAAATCAAATACATAGAATTGTATTCCAAAGGCCAAACCCCAAGGGAATGACATCTAGAATGTTACAAGAGAGGATGAACATCCTCTAATACCAAGACCAAATCTCTAACTCACACCTCCAAGCTTTTATCAAATGCAATTCACAATCATCTGATGCTAAATAATGAAGCTCCCACCTCTATTTATACTTTCCCTATACCCTTCTAGAAGAAATCAAATATTAATTAATTGCAAGTACTAGAAGCTTCCCCCTTGCAATAATTAATACAGTCTCTAGAAACTCATTCCTTGTAATATAATAATTAATTGTGCTTCTAGAAAATTAAATTACTAGAGGTTTCCCCCTTTCCAATAATTAATACACACTCTGGAAGCTTCTCCCTTGTAATACAATAATTAATTAAATTAATTAAATATAAAGTCACCTTTTAATATTTTAATTTATTTAATGAATTTATAGGAAATTAATTTAACTGCTAAAGTGGGGACATTACACTATACAAATTAATAAGGAATCTTGTATGCTAATGAAGTTAGATATCCAAAAAGAGTATGATAACGTGGATCAGAGATTCTTATGTAAATTGCTTAAAGATTTTGGATTCTATCATCAATGGATTAATTATATATATAATTGCACTTTGACACCTAAAATATCCCTTCTCATAAATGGTACCCCTGAATTTTTCTTTAGCATATCTAGAGGAATTAGACAAGGGGATCCTATATCACATTTTCTCTTCATTATTATGCTAGAGCTATAATAAAGGTTGAAATTGAAAGGAAAAGTAGAGGAATAATAGTAACTAAGGAGGTACCTAAAATAACACCCAACAATTTGCAGATGATACAATTCTACTAAGAGAAAGCACTTTGGAAGAAGCTCAAAATTTTAAGCAAATAATCAATAATTGTATGGAAGAATTAGGTAAAAATGTAAATGCTAACAAATCAGGCATTCTCTTTATTAATACCAAAGGAAAAGTGGAGAATAAATTTGTAGAATAATAGAATTTAGAAGAGGAACCTTTCCATGTAAATACCTTGGTATTCAACTTGAAAAAGGCATTAGAGAAAGTAAAGCTCGAGATATAGTTTTAGAGAAATTGGATTAAAAATTGGGAAGTTAAAAGTGAAATGGTTAACTAAGTTTGGTAGAATGACTATGATTAAAGTAGAAATTTTGGCCATCCCTACATATCATATGTCATGTCTACCCCTATCCAAAGGTGTAAAAAGTAAATTAGACAATAAATTTAAAAACTTCTTTTAACAAGGTACTAGATATAAGAAACAACAAACTTTGATTAAATGAGAAAAAATGTGTAGACCTAAAGACTTTGGAGGCCTACGCATAAAATAATTGAGTTGCCAAAGTAAGGTGCTAGGGGAAAAACTTATTTGGAGAATGTTTAAAGAGCATAGTAAATATTTCAACAATAATTATCCTTTGTCCTTTTCTTACTCTTAGCTTCTAAGTTCATTGCTCCTATGGAGGTGGAGATCATTTTTGGGCATTGGGAAGAAGGGGAGACTCCTACTAAAATGTTGAATACTTGCACTACTTTTAGTAGTTTTGTTAGTGGAGGAAGAGGGAGTTTCTCTTACGTCTGGGGCTTGGGCCTCCTCCTCCCTACTCCTCTTAGTATTTCATTTTGGGAGTTTGTTGGGGTGGGAAGACTTTTGACTATGTTTTCCAAGGTTGGAGCCTTACCTAGACCTATGGTTGGATGATATGCATTGTGTTTGCCAAGGCTAGAGGTATAGTCTTGTTTGGTCCTATTTCTTTTCTTACAGTTCAAATAGGCATAGATGGCCTGAGTTTGTTCACTTGTTCTTATGATGATTTCTTGTCTTAGTTTTTCTTTTCCTTGTGATCAATTGATTGCTAGATGTTTTAAAGGGAACACTCTAGTCCTTTGTTGTTTTTTTCAGTTTAGGGTTGCAGTTATTATGAGGGCTTGTCCCAAGTCTTTCATTTTTGGCATTGTCTATGGTTGGCAAGTCAGTCACTTGTAGGCCTTTGTCTTTGATAGAGGGAGATCTAGCTTGTCTGGATAGTTCTTTAGTAGGCACTGGTAATGTTTTTCTCTTGGCATCTAGTGTTCTATTTGTACTTTGTGTCAGCACCCATTGATTGCTACTTTTCTTAATCAAAATTAAAAAAATCATCCAAAAGGTTCAAGAATTTTAACCTTTATGCTGAACTATCACCCATTGTTAGCTAATAACTTAACTTGGGATATTAGTTTAGGGCAAGACATTATTTTGGGAAGATTCATGAGATAGGATCCCTTCTCTAGATAGTGTAAATCTAGCTATCAACATCAAAAATACTCTTTCAGCTCTATGGAGTAAGAATGTGAGTGATTATAGAATTAAAATTAATGATAATCACTATGGAGGATGGTAGTAGAAAACTCTAGATCAGATTTCAATTTCATCACAAGAAAATTATATATTTAATCAATTTTTAAAATGTAGGAAGGAAAATCATAAAGATAGGAAAGATAAATTAATTTGGGAAGCCTTAAAGGACATAAATTATAAAGTCAAACTAGGGTATGAAAAGATAATAATTCTTAACAATGGGATAGGATTGACATCCCTTTAAACCTATGTTCAGATCCAACATGTCTTCCAAAAGAAGGTATCTTCCTTTGGAATGATCTTCAAAAGAGAATACTAATAGAAGACATGTTTACCAAGATATGTTTTGAAGGACCATCTATACATCCACTTATAATGGTGTATAATTGAATATGAACTAATACCACTATAAGTAGACTTTTAACTTTATAGTTCATATGCTATTTTCATGATTGAATATAAGAATGATCATTATAATGTATGTTAGTTACTTTAATGTGTGTGTGTGTGAAAAATGATCATATCATCATTAACTAATACTTATTTTGGTATTAGTGGTATTAGTTAATGATGATATTTATATCATTGAATATGAACTAATACCACTATAAATAGACTTTTAAAGTTATAGTTCATCTGTTATTTTAATGATTGAATATAAGAATGATCATTATAATTTATGTTAGTTACTTCAAAAATTATATGTGTGTGTGTGTAAAAATAAAAATAAAAAAATTATCTTTTCAAAAGATAAATTCAAATAGATTGAATAAATAAAAATAAAAATGTTATCAACCATGTCACAATTTTTCCTTTTAAATTAGATAAAAACCTATGAATAAAATGATTTTATTCAATACTTCAACTATTATAATATTAATCTTATAAAATAGCATATGTTATTTATATAATAAATTTGAAAAATGATATAATTAGAAATAATATTACTGTAAATTTGTATAAAATGAATTCAAACCTCTTTCTATAATTATAAAAATATTGGAAAAGGGAGAAATAATAATAATAACTTATCATGTATCATTATCATATATTATTATGTATCAATTATTATCATATTTTAAATGTCTTTATAGTTTCACTCCCATACTAGTATAGTAATATAATTTGTTTAAACCATTGGTAGTTTAATAACTATTATGTGCAATATTATTAATCATACAGTCATCCCTCTTTAAAAAATTTTCCAATTAAAAGCGCAAAAAAATGGGAAATATTTATCTAATAAAAAATAGTTTGTTATTTAACAAGTCCTTTTTAGTATTTGTCGATAGGCTAAATACTATTGCAAGCTGAAATATTTAAGATCTTATAGACCTAATATTTTAATTTAAATTACTAATTTATAAATTTGTTTTATATTTTATACTTAATTAAATTAAATTAAATTTTAGTAAACTATAATACTAGCCACTCCATAGCACTTGTTTATTAAAAGTGTATAATTGAGAACATCTTAAGCAACATCAAAATTTATCCGTTCTGTAGAAAAGAATGATAGTGCTAGATATTTACATGAATCACAAAAGATTGTAATGATATAAGGCAATCTTAATTTATAAAAGCATGGGTTTAGTGTGTGGGACAATCAAGTTTGGATGCCATTATCAACTGCTTATATTATAATATAATAAGACGAGAGTGTATTTGAATTTGGATGTTAAGAGAACAAGAGAATCTTATTTCTCGAAGTTATACAAAAGATTGTAATGATATGAAGGCAATCTTAATTTATAAAAGCATGGGTTTAGTGTGTGGGACAATCAAGTTTGGACGCCATTATCAACTGCTTATATTATAATATAATAAGACGGGAGTGTATTTGAATTTGGATGTTAAGAGAACAAGAGAATCTTATTTCTTGAAGTTATTTAAGTTAATGAAATCTAATTTTATATCATTTAAAAAAATTTAGATTTTGAGATAAAGTATATATATTTTTAAATAAAAAATGGATGGAGTCATTAAATATTTTATTAATAATAAATTATTTCAATAATTCTAGTGAAAGAACTAGAAAGAGAAGAAAGAGAAGAGAAGTATCGTTATTAATTGAATTTGATTAATTAAATTAAAAAACTATAAGAAATTTTTACTAACCTAATATTCTATTCTAAGAAAATCCTTTTTTTATGATTACAATTTATTTTTCAATGGAAAAACTTAAATGACAATCTAAAATTCTAAAGAACAAACACGAAAGAAAAAAGAGTATATGTATATTTAAAGTAATTTGAATTGATGTAATCATATTTAATTCTACAAATGAAATGAAAAATCATGCTTTCATCCCCATTAGTTGATCTCTTCAATAAAACTACAGTGCAATAACTATTCAGAAATTTCAATCTTCTCTAATATTCAATTCTAAATTTTTTTATTCAAATCAAACAACCCAAAAAAACAATTTATTAAAGATCTTAAATCTTAAATAACTAACAGCTAATAAAAAGAAATTATAGAAAACCTCAAACAACAAACAATCAAAAGCAAACTTACAACTCATAAACAATCCAAAACCCTAAATATTAAACAGTTCAGAAAGAAAAGAACTTAAACTAAATTCTATAACAAACAATTCTTTTTAAAAAAGCCTTACAACTCATGAACAATTAAAAAAAACCCTAAATAACAAAGAGCCAAGCTTATGAACAATGGAAAGTCCAAACCCTAAACAACAAACAGCGTAGGCATATTGACTGCTCAAATCGGGCAGCTCAAACAGTTCAACAGTTGTTTATATCTGCTTTAGGTCGCAACAAAATCGATAAGGAATTCAAAATATATCACCAGCTTTTCAAAAAAAAAACAAACTCTAACACAAAGCATTTGTTATCAAAATGAATTCGGGGTATCAATGCTAAGAGCAAGATGGAGCAAAGCGTTCAAAGTCTTTTACGTCCTATAATGTGCTTGCATGGGCAGATCTCTCCATGCTAATTTTGCATGGGCAACTACATTTACAGTTAAAGATATTCAACATTATTAGCTTTTCAAATGTGTAATATATTTTAGGATTAGATTGTGTAAGCTTTTCTTCTAAGTTTAGTTCTGATCATAGTCCGTAATCTATCATTCATTCTCTCATTCTAATTTCGATGATGATTCACAGAGTATGATCTAAAATATTGATGATAAAAAAACTTAACACAATCAACTACAGAAATATATTAGATACACAGTTAAAAATATATCTACAATTCTGAAGTTTGGAAGTTGATACAAAAATATTCAACACTCAGAAATTCTAGGACAGATGCCAAATATAAACTTTTATTTTAATAAGAACAATTCATTTTTTATGATGGCTGAAATCAATGAGCATTCAATCATTGATTTGCATAAGCTAACAGAAAACTGTTCATGCAAACAATTGATCCATTATATATCTGAGTACTTGCGATGAAAAAAGACCAGAGTACAGTAGATTTCTGATGAAAACTTTGTATAGACCTGCAAGAAAGCTTTCAACCACAACTAATGAACGTACTCTTCATCTTTCTTTTCCCTCTTGACATGACTGAAAATGAAATATATTAATTTTTAGTAAGGATTTCCATGTCTGTAGCGTGAAAAAGGAAGCCAAAGATCTTGAAACGATTTTCTACAATTGAAAACAATGTCACTTTCAGTCACATCATCCTGACTGATAATGCACCTGATGTGTACCTGAATATTCTTTCTAAGCAATCACAGCTAATTTATAAAGTTTTTTCATAAAGATGATTGATTGTAGGTAGGTAGGTATTAAACTTTATATAAAGTACCTATTCCTTTCTTCCTCTCCAACAGCGAAGAAATCAGGTTGGATAAATTTGAGAAAGTTTTTTAACATTTCTGCATGATGGGTGAAATTCATTGTAAATTATTGTGGCATTGAGCCCATTACGTTTGGTGGGCCTAAGCATCCACAAAGGGTCAAATTGAAAACTATTTGGCTACTTTATTAAATAGTTCATGTTCCCCACTTTATGGTGACCTATGATCCATGCACTAATCAAAATAAGTTTTTTGTCCAATCAAGGCAATCAGAAGGGGCAGACCCATTACAATTGCACTGAAGCAAAAGATTCGAAAGGGCAACAAAACAATGGGGAGGACGATTACCTTTATGATTAGACAGGATTGTTGAGAAATGGTTTTCCGGTAGTGTTACCTTCATTTCTATTTTGGATTTATGATATGGTTTAACAGTTTTCTTTTGTATTATTAATGAGATCGCATCAATTTTCAGAATAACTATTGTTTTTAGGGGGTAAAAGATAAGTATACTTGGAATTAGGAGATCTTCACAATTTATGAATTATGCAATAGTCTTTTTGGGCCAAGATTGTGTACATGACATTCTTAGACTCACTCATCCTGATGATGGATCATGGAGTATGATCCGAAAAGTTGATGGTTAAAAAATAAATTATACACAATCTTGATCCAGAAAGACAGTTGCATAGGTTTACTTTTAATAAGTGATTTAAAAATAAGGTCACAAGTTCAAATCTCTCAAATAACACCGAGAAGACGTAATCAGAGCATACACAACCTCTCTCCTCATGATTCATAAAATGAATTATTGATCTCTAATAGAGACCCTTTATTAAGATGGTTGTATACAATCTTTTTGAAGTTGTATACAATCATTTGTGAGATCTTTAATAAAAAACCTAGCAATTTATTGGACTAATGTGACTTTTAGGAGAAGCCAACCAACTCAAATCAACTCGACTTCTTACAAGTGATATTCAAGGGGGTAACAAGTTTAACTCTTTTAGGCTAATGTTGAAAGAAAGATTGTTGGAATGTGTCTAATGTCTAGTCTATTGTGAGATTCTTAACTAGGATGGTACTAGTCTTGGGAATGAAATGTCCAACTCAACTCCCTAAATTATTTATAATTGCAAGATATTTTCCACAACTCAAACTATAGTATTGCTCTCTCCAGTTAATTATGTATTTTACAAATCAAACACATTAACCCACCCGTATTGTATGAGTAGAACTTTACAAAACCCATCTCTAATAATAATGTTTCTCTGCTTAATTGTTGACTGACATTTCTTATAACATTGTATCTACCCTTCTGATTGTGTTATTCTGATAATGTTTTACTCTAATGGTCGAACTAAAAAAGTCATAATGAAATTTAAAAAAATGTAAAATTTTCTAGATTTTATTTAATCTGTAATTATACTTTACAAATATATGAAGGGAGACTCAGTTTAACGGTCATCATTTGTGTGCGTCATGAGCTATGATGGAGTTTTGGGCTCAGATCTGGCAATTGTGACATCTATCAGAAACTTCCTTTTCTTGGTTGATCATAAAAATGGATGAAAGATTTGACATACTTAGTTGTCTAGTTGTCATGATGAATATTAACAACATTATTTGTTCCCAAATTTCCTTGTTAATGAAAAAATCTATTACAGTTAAAAACTGTTTTAAGTTTTTTTCACTTATTTCAGTTCCTTCTAGAGAGCGTTTGCTGTTTTCTTAATCAAAATCTGAAGCACCTGCATAGCTGAATTGACTTTGTGGGTTTGTGTAAATATTTAATTCAAAATGGGCCCTGTTGAAAATTGTGGCTCATTGGGGGAATATTTTAATATATTGGATTTTGATCAAACGTTCACAATCACAGCTACCTACTACCGACTGTAAAATATGAATGCAAAGAAAAGCCACATTAACTTCCATCGAAAGCAAATTTTATCCAAATGTTGTATTGGTTTTTTTCCTTTTTCTAACAAGATCTTTCTAGAGAAATGTCAAACCTTGAATTAAATGCTCCGTATCCTTGTCCTCAATTACGGTCTAAAAAAAATTAATATGTTGTCCTTTATTCGGTGGACCTTTTTTTGAGTTCTCCATCTCTCCCTGTAACTGCCTATTTTGTTACTACTGTTTATATAGGTAGGTTTTTTGAATTTTAACTATGAATTGTCTGATTTTATTTGGAGAGGGTTTTTTTAATGGACAAAACATTACAAAGTCTAATCTTTTCAATGGAGATAGGGGAAACGGTCTAGTAGCTGTTTAGGCTAACTTTGTGCACCTACAGTTCCTAAGAGCTTAAAGCTAATCTTTCGACTTTCCCACATTTAGGGAGCTCTTTGTAGAACTCTAAAGTGCTATGTAGTCTAAAAGTAAGGGGGCAACTAGCTCGATTCCCCTACTACTTAATAGAGGGATACAACAAAATGCATTTTTTATCATATTTCAAATATAAACAATACAATGAATTTTTATACAATTTTCATCATTTATTCTATATGATCTACATATTTTATAATAGAAAACAACAATAAAAATTGATAAAAAATCATTATATTTTATTAACTTGAAAAAAATATTTTTGTACATATCACCTAGATTAGCCAGCCCCCTTCCTAATAACAACTACCCAATTATACAAAACTCAAATGTATATAAATACTAAATTCTTTACATAAATACTAAATTCTTTTTGTAGCAAAGAGTCATGAATGACTAAAATTTAATGTCTAAACATACATATCCTCTTATGACACTTGCATTAAAATTGCCTTTTATGAGCGACCACAGCAATTGAGAATATGGCTAAAGTTGTTTGTTTTTTGGGTTGATTACAGATTCCGCCTTAAAAGCTTAGATGATTGTTACCCAAACTTTTAAGTTAAAAATCCATTCCCGTCTGTTTCGTCCAAATAAACATTAATTCTTGCGCTACGAATCTCAGGTCTACGTAAATCTGATGTCAACTAGATGTTTTAATCCATCTAAATTAAAACCCCTTCATTGGTTTTGCCTGGCGGTTCCATAAGAACACGTCTACTGAAATTAAATGAACAATGTGATGAACAGGTTTAGTTCCATGAAACACGTAATATGGTTTCACTTTTGTATTTCTGTTAAAACTGCGTTTGGTCGGCGTTCTTGTTCAAAATGCTTAGCATATGATATAAGGTATGGAGTTGATGGTCTCCATTAGGTTATTTGGGTATGTGTAGGGATAGATTCAAATGTAGTTAGTAATGGATATCTAAAAATAATTATGCAAAATATTAATAAAAGAGTACTTAATTTTTTTTTTAAATTTAATATTTAATATTTGGGATCATATTAAGTGATCTATTATATCAGAAAGAAATGTGAGAATAGATCACTGATGTAACCCTATTTCAAATGGAGAACATATACAATTAAATTTACAAGCTATTTAATTATGACTTCTATATTATACCCAAAATCTGAGCCATAACCATTACAATTATGTTTGTAGCTAGAAGATTGTTTCTAGGTCCAGTTGTGTATGATTTCTTATGACATTTGGATGATCAGTCATTAAGGAAGAGATTAGTGATAGATCAATGACTCTAATCTAAAGTTTTGACTACTAAACATTCATAAATGAATCTAGAAGCAATTTTGTTAAAAAAAATTAAATATTACACCTAAAAGACTCCTTGAAATCATAGTAGTGATTTGTATAAACTTAATTATAGTTTGTAGATGTGACCATGTATGCTTTCCACTCAATATTTTAGATCAGTTTGGGTAATCAATCATTCGAAAGAGAAGGCTAGATGATGGACCACTTGGTGAATGTTAAAGCTAGAAGTTATTCTATGAGAAAGATTTGAAATTATACACAAAAAACTCCTTCAATATAACAATCATAGTTGTAGGTTAAAGATAGTTTCCAGATCTGTTCATGTATGTTTTTGGTTCAATGTTTTGCATTACACCTACACCTAGGGACCAATGTTAGAAAGAGGGGATTAATGATGGATAAGTGAATATGATTCAGAATTTCAATAAGAAACATTTGAAATTGAATCTAGAAACTATCCTGTATAAAAATAGGTTAATTACTTTACTCAAACAATCCCTCTACATAGCAATCATAATTTTAACTACAAGATTGTTTGACTGATTATATATACATTTCATTCAACATTTTACATCTCACTCAATGATTGATTATCAAAAGAAAAAATTGATAATAGATCAATGAATGTGATCTAAAACCTTAACTATAAAACATTTATGATTAAAATTAGAAACTATTCTATTAGAAATATTCAAATATTATGCCAACACACTCATAAAAGTTATAGTTATAGAGCTTAAGGATTTTAAGATAATATAACTTATATTTAAATTTGTAAGTAAGCACTTCCAAATAGAAAGATCTCAGGACTAGCGTGAAGATTCTCATGACTCATTTGACATGACATCCTTGTTTAACTGAATAACAAGAAACCCTAGAGAATGGTTCATTTTAGTTTTGAGAAAGAGAATTTCTACGAGTCTGCAACGGAATGCAAAACTTAACAATCTAATTTTTATCCCAATGTATTTCACTAGAGCCCCTTCAATTTAATAAATGTTCATGTCAACTTCAATCTACACTGAGTAGAGCTTATCAAATACACAACAAGCTTAAGAACTATCCAATCGTGTGCCTCCAAACTCTAAATTAAGATGTTGAATAA
Source organism: Cupressus sempervirens (assembly GCA_028749045.1). Lineage (NCBI taxonomy): Eukaryota > Viridiplantae > Streptophyta > Pinopsida > Cupressales > Cupressaceae > Cupressus > Cupressus sempervirens. The sequence goes on along the minus strand of CM053789.1, from coordinate 750,876,734 downwards.
TTTTATGCTATTTAAGCCCCATCTTGACCCTTCCGAATACTTTTATGATATCTATGTCCCGCCTTGTTCCCTCTGAATATTTTTATGCAACCCAAGCACTTCTTGGGCCTTAACCTATGCATGAAAATGACATAACCAGTTAGCAGACGGGTATTGTTATCTTGGCTCTTTAAGCGAAGGCATAATGGTATGTTTGAAGCATCAAACAGCCAAAAATCGATTGATCAAAGTGATGCTCAAGAAGCTTAAATTACTGATTAATGGAAGCATTCCATTAGAGCTTCCAAACTCCTATAAGCTTGAACTACTTACAAATAGAATCATTCAATTAGGGCTTCCAAAATCCTATAAATTTACTCTATCCGTGCTATATACAGCCTACCATATGTAACTCTTTGATCTGTAGTTTCCATTTGAAGAATCTCCATAAGGAGTTCAGAAAAATGTGAACCCTAATCTTTCACAGCCGGGCGTGTAATGAACAACTACCTATAATGCTCTCACAACACTATGGTTGGGTGGGTAAAAACTGTTTAGGTAAAAATTATCTATAGTTTGAGCACAAGAAATGAATTCTTGAATTGTAGTTTCTCCAAATTGAACCAATAAGAACGTTCGTTAATTTAGAAGAAATCAGCTTCAAAGAAAAATCTTTCCAAAAATCTTTGAAACCAACTTCTCTTCTTTGAAGAAGAGAAACCAACTTTGTTTTCTTAAAAGAACTTATATAATTTTGTCTTTGAAGAAAAACTAACTTCTTCTTTAAAATAACTTGCATAATTTCAATAAGATTTTGAGAGAACTTCTATTCTTCCAAACAACTTCGATAATTTCAAGAAAATCCACTGGATTTCTAGAAAGAACTTTCCTAATCTAAAAGAAACAAATCTCAAATGAACGTTACAAAAACTTCTATAATTTCAAACAAACAAACCAACTTTTGATTCCTTAAATTCATAATCCCAAATCCTTATAAGAACAATACAATTTCAAACAAACCAAAGAACTTTGATTCCTTCAATTTCTAATCTCAAAGAACCAATCTCAAGTCCTTAGAACCTATAAAATTTCAAACAAACTAATCAACCATCTTCAATTCCTTTGAATTCATAACCTCAAAGGAATCAACATAAATGCCTTGACAGCAATTTTCAAAAATAGAAAACCAACTTCGATTCTGAACTATGAAACTAAATAAAGCAACTTCGTTTCTCTGATAAAACTTTCATCATTTCCCAAAAGAAAAAATAGTTGAACTACCTATTCCTATTCCAAAGGCATTCATTAGTTAAATATGCTTTTCCGAGGGTCGTACCTATCATCAATACGCCACCATATCTGAAACCTAGAATATATCTTTCATAATTTCAAAGAAACCACCATGGATTCCGAGCAACGCCTACCAAATGTTAATGCAATCATCAGTTATATTTTCCCCACGATGGTATCTATCATCAATATACTACTGTATCTGAAACCTAGAATAGAATTCAAGGAGAAGAGATTTCTATAATTTATGATAATCATTTGTAAGAGTTTCCTGTTTCAATCATTTGTAACCTATAATTTATGCATCACATTTCTTAATCCATCGTCAGATTGAAATCACCGAGTTTCAGCCTCATGACAGGTCAAGAGTACGACTGAAAACATTGATAGAAAAGCATTCATCAAGTTGAAATCATGATAGATGAACTGCAGGATTCATTCCTTCATACAAAATCATTCAGAACACAGTAAAACTCAGAAACGCTAGAATTTTCACTATTTCAAAGAAACCAACATGGATTCTGAGCAACACCAACCTAGTGTTTTAATGCATTCATTAGTGGCAGAATTTTTCTGACGACGACACCTATCATCAATACACTGCCATACTCAAAACCTAGAAAGCCAAGAAAAAGAGAAAGAATTCTACCTATGTCAACGCAATCATCAGATATATTTTATACAGGATGGTATCTATCATCAATATACTACTATATCTGACGAAGGTACCTATTTCAATACACTGCCATATCCAAAACCAAGATTAAAGGAAAACCAAGAAAAACAGAAGGAATCCTACAAAAAGAGAGCTTAATTCTTGTGACAGTAGAGAAACACAAACTAATTGCATCTTTATTTACTCCATCATCAAACACAGGCGCCCGGCCAGATGAAGATGAGACAAAAGTAAGAATACAAAAGAGAGGCCATCCATCTAAACTGATTGATCAGAAATAGACTTCTCCAACCTCACATAATAGAAAAACATCATCACATAACTAAAAAAGTAAGAAAAACTTCTTCCCTTCATAGCAGCCAAACGAAGATTAAACAACCTATAACGAATCTACAGCTGCATGATACGTAGCTACTATATATTCTAGTAGAGATTACAAGACTGCGCACCTCATCCATTAAGAAACCCAATCGACGAAGAACCCACCCCTCCGCTGCCACTCGCGCCGCCCGGCGGCGCCGGCGGCGGCTGCTGTGGCGGCTGAGGATTCTGCTGCTGTTGTTGTTGTGGCGGCGGGGGGCGTTTGCGCTTCTTCTTCTCGTAAGCGATTCCTCTGGCTTTCGACTGGTGCTCGCGCACTTCTCTGAGATAAGAACGAACGGGCCTCGTTCCGAAAGGGTTGGACTCGGGTTTCCCGCCGTGTTCTTCGTAGGCGGCGCGGAGGCGGCCAATGAGGGCGTCGAGGCTGCCCCACGCCTGGCGCAGCGGGCAGGCGCACGGGGCAGGCGGGTGCGGGTGCCCGAAGAACGGGCAGGACTGTAGGTGCACCTTCGTCTTCCCGAACTGGTCCAGGTAACGCAGGAATTCCAGCACGTGCGCCCCGCTGCATCTGGATAAGGCCAACGGCGGCCTGTGGTTCTTCAGGTACTGCCCGAACGTGTTCCAGTCCCTCCTCTTCTGAGACTCGTAGCGGCTCAGCGGTGGTGCCGTGGCGGCTGGCCGGGGCGATGACGATGAGCTGCCCGGCTCGTTGATCGAACCGCCCTGGTGTGTGCCCCCTTCTACGATGTTGCTGTCCGCCGCATTCATGGAGATGATCTGAAACGTTGATGATAAAAATATTCACACAATTGAATTCAGATTGAATTCAGATTGCTTGCCCCAGAAGATGATTGTATTAGCACCACCCACGCTACCAGATGCCTACTATTCAGTAAGCACAATAGATGATGAGTATGAAAATGTTGACGCTAAAAATACTCACACAATTGATTTCGAATTGCTTGTGCAATAAGTGCAGTGGATGAACGACAATGTTGATGCTAATAGTACCCACACAACAGAATCGATAATGTTGATGCTAATAGTACCCACACAACAGAATCGATTAGATGCCTACTCAGTAAGTAAGTGCCATAGATGAATCTGAAACATTGTCAAATTTGGTTGCATACCCAATAGATACAGGATATGATGAATCTGAAACATTGATGCTAAAAACACTCACACAATTGCAACTGTCTACTTAATCTGAATTCTTTGGAGACCAGAACGGAAACATTGGATGGAGAGATTGAAGCTGAGAATCCAATCCCTGGGGAATCGGAGTGGTTTAACGTATAAACCCTCACTTGAAATCCATTCTCAATCCATCGACTCGAATCAACTGAGGTCTTTGGTGTTCTGTGCAAATCGAGAGCGTTATTATTACCGGACGTGTGGGTTGAGGAGGAATTGTTTTTCCTGAGGGGTGAAAAGAGGTACTGTCCGTCACGGGGAGCAGCCCGGGCCCAGACACCGACGCCGCCGGTGGGCGTGACGTCATCTGACGATCGCCACTAGGTCTGCTAAGTTCTAATTTAGCGGGCACCCTCGATTTTGTACACTCCCATTTTCTCTTTAAAATCGAACTTGTCCATCTCTCATTCAGCGCTCGAATTTGATGGTTTAGATGGCTGGTTATTCACCTTTTGATCGTATGTGACAGGTTGAAATGATTTGGATGTATAGATTGATATGCTATATTGTCATTTTTTTGGTGTTTGGATTTGATTGCATGGGAGTCCTAAGTATCAATATTTTGATTGATTTATTATAAGCATTTGATTGTGTTACAATTTTTGTCATCAATTCTATGTTATATTGTGATCTTTTGTGTGTTAGGATTTGATTGTGGGAGTCTTTTGTATCAAAATTTTAGATCATATGTTTTGATTGATCTATCATTCAGCATTTGATTGTGTGAGAGATTTTGTTATCAATTTGATAGTGCAACTTAAGACTTGTAGTGGACACTGATATTAGATGTGATGTAAGCTTATGAGTTACCAGATGGGGTTACTTACCTTATTACTTGTACCTTGTGCCTGAGGTCACTCATGCATCTTTCCCCTACTCTTTCAAAGCTCCTAACCAACTCACTTCTAATCACACTACATGATCCATCATTAGGATGACAGAGAATTTGATTGAAAACTTTTTTGTATCAATATTTTGGATTATGCTTTTTGATTGATCTATAATAAACATTTGATTGTGAGAGAGTTTTTATCATCAATTTGATAGTGCAACTATTTAAGACTCGTAGTGCAAACTGATCCTAGATGTGATGTAAGCTAATGAGTTACCAGATGGGGTTACTTACCTTATTACTTGTACCTAAGGTCATTCATGTGTCTTTCCCCTACTCTTTCAAAGATTCTAACCAACTCACATCTAATCACACTACATGATCCATCATTAGGATGACAGATAATTCAATTGAAAACATTTTTTGTATCAATATTTTGGATTATGCTTTTTGATTGATCTATAATAAACATATGATTGTGCAAGAGTTTTTGTCATCAATTTGATAGTGCAACTACTCAAGACTCACAATGCAAACTGATCCTAGATGTGATGCAAGTTAATGAGTTACCATGTGGGGTTACTTACCTTATTACTTGTACCTAAGGTCATTCATGCATCTTTCCCCTACTCTTTTAAAGCTCATAACCAATTCACTTCTAATCACACTACATGATCCATCATTAGGATGAGAAAGAATTCAATTGAAAAGAAAATTGGATCATGTTTTTGGATTGATCTATGATAAGCATTTTATTATGTGAGAGATTTTGCCATCAGTTTGATAGTGCAACTTAAGACTCCTAGTGAAACTAATCCTAGATGTGATGCAAGATTATGCGTTACTAGGTGGAGTTACTTACATTATTACTTGAACCTAAGGTCATTCATCCATCTTTCTCCTTCTCTTTCAAAGGTAGTCACCAACCCCCTTGTAATCAAACTACATGATCCATCATTAGAATTAGAGAGAATTGATTGTATTTTTTTTTGTATTGACAATTGGGACGACACTTTGTGATCCATCAACAAATGAGAGAGCATTCGATTGTGTGAGGCCTTTGCACAATAATTAGGATCACACTCTATGATCCATTATCACATTAAGTGATAGTTTATTGTGCATTGACATTTCATATCACATTTGGTGATCTATATCAAGATGATAGAACATTAATAGTATTCAAATGTGTGAAACTTGTTGCATCAATATTATTGGTCACTCTTTGATCCATCACTTTTTTGGATTAACGACTTAGTAAGACACTCTCCCCAAAAACTCTCACACAATTGAATTCAAATATATTAAAGCATAAATTATATAAATCTAATGTCATTAAACACTATATTATTATTAAACCATTTATTTGACACTTTAGATTAATAATAAATCATACAAATAGTATTTACTTTAAAGACTTCATGAATTTAATTTTTAAATATTTTAAAAAGATTGAGCAATTTCTCATAATAATTATTTAAACACTCAAATGACCGAGCCCTAATAAGAAATTGATATGAAAGGTAAGGATGGCCGTCAAATTCTAGGTCTACTTTGATTTACATTCTTTTAGTGATGACCGTTAACTATTTAGCACCTTGTCTAGGTTTATTCAAAACCAAGAACTTGTCGAGACCATTGATAATAATTGTTATACTAATTATAATAATGATGAAGAGTCCCTACACAGTAATTATTATATTGTAATTATTATACTGTAAACCTTGACAGTTTAATCTCCACCGTTTGTTGTGTGTATTATTTTATTACTGTTTTTGTGTGTACAAATGCGTCACACCCATCATTCTCCTTTTGAATTTCATGTCAACTGAAGCTACACTTACAAATGCACTACTGCCTTTTTCTCAATTATCTGATTGTTAACATGACAGATAAAACAGTTGTCACTGTAGCCTGATTGTGATTATAAGAGCTCTTAAATTAATTAGTGGGTTTTTTCTCAATAACATGATTTGTTTAAGATAATGATAAATCAGATGTCACTGTAGCTTGATTGTGATTAAGAATGCTCTTAGTTTAACTTGTGGGGTTTGCTCAATTATCTTTTCTGTTTAAGAAAATGATAAATCAGTTTTCACTATAGTGTGATTGTTATTAAGAGTGCTTTTAGATTAACCAATGGGTTTTTCTCCATAATCTGACTTGTTGAACTTTAAGATGACAGATTAATTAGTTCTAAGAGTGCTTTTAGATTAACTGGTGGCTTTTTTCTCAATAGATCTGTTTAAAATGATGGAAAAATTTGTTTTCACAGTACTGTGGTTGTGATTAAGAATGCTTTTTTAGATTTAACTGTTCAGTAATTGTCCAACAGTGAATTTTTTCCAATAATTTAGTCTGCTTCAAGAGACAGATATCCTGTAGCTTTCACAGCTTGTGATGGTGATTTAGAATGCTTTTGAATTTAACTGGACAAGAGATTTTGACATAACATTTGGAATCACATCTTTTGATCCATCATTGAAATGAGGAAAATTTATTTTTAAATTGGGATATTAATTATTAATTTGTGACCATTGCTTTCTTTTCACCTCCATAATGCATTGAATACATACGATTAGGTATCTTTAATGTATAAATATTTTGTTCAATCTTGTTCTTTGTCCCACTAGTACAGTGGAGGACTGGGAGATTCTTAACGTATGGAGAATAGCTTGTAAATTATTAAATATGCCAAAGAGTTTATTCCACAGATGTTAAAGGGTATGGGCTACCATCCATATAGAGCCTATATTTAAGGTGTTGTGGTTAATTTTTATTCTAAAATATATTTTATTTGGGAAAATATTATATAAGATCTAAAATCTTAGGTAAATGATTAAAATTGTAAGAGCTTGTATTATAAAATATATTAATTTGATATGAAAGAAAAGAAGGGTCTATTGTGAAACTTAGATTTTTATTCCATACAATATATTTATAGTAAGTTTGTACTAATTTAGAAAATACTATTAGCTTTGACTTAGTAATATGTAAATCTTTATAAAGAAAAATAATTCACATAGGTACAATCTATAGGTTAGCATTTCAAGGAAAAGTTCTCACATAATCAAAAGAAAGAGAATGTATAATTCATTTGAAAATTTAGATCAATCATCCAAAGTTAAATGATATATTAGTTATTTATTAGATTACTATATCACTAGAGGGAATTAGTGATATGATACAATATAACAATTTCTAAAGACAAACTTATATAATAATTCAAATGAGATAAACAGAAATAATGAGATAGAGAAAAAGACTCCAACATGAAAATACAACACAAGATATTTCCTAAGTGGAAAACCCTTCCAGTAAAAAATCTCTCTAAATGTCTCACTCATTCATTTCTATAAGTATATATAGGATATTATAGGATAGTCATTTGAAACTGCAATGAAACTAACCAAGATTACCAAATTCAATTGTCATAGGATGTCTCATCACATAATGTTTCCATAACATGTCTATCATTGTGAATGTGTGTGTTTATTTCTACCTTATCATCATAACAATCATTTAACAATAAACATAAATTGAATATACAATATTATCCTCGTACATTTTATTGAGTTGTCATGATTCTTTTCAAACCTAAAGCTTTTAATTGTAATTAACAATAAGTTTTATTCTCAACCAAATCAATAAATAAATTTGATTTATTTTCCAATATTATCTTTTCAAGAAGTCAATACGAGTATGCCTTTGTCTCTTTATCAAATTGAAAAGCTTATAATCAATATTCACATCTTAACTTTGAATATCCAAATCTGACTTCAAATATCATGCATGGAATTAATCATACATTGGTCTAACATAATGCAAGACAACATGAAAGTGCTACACATGGGTTTAGCTATGAAATTGTTGAATGAAAATCCTTCATAACACACAGTCATCCAACCTTAAACCCTTGACTACGGTTTATTCCTAAAACAACAAGAAAGAATGTAATGATTATGGGATTATGATTTTGACAAGAACACAAAATGATATGCATTCACATATACAAAAATAACCAATTCAAGTTGAACAAACAAGAAACAAAATTTATAGTATTATATATAAATGTTTGTCATATACATAACATAAAAAATAAATCTTGTGTCCTTTAAAAAAATCGTAACGTTAATTGGGGATTAAACCCACAAAGATCAAAATGATGCATGTCTAGGATATAACAAAATGACTCACATTAGAGACAAAATTTGTGATGCTCAGATGATAAAACTACTGACCCATAGACCTTCAACATGAATTTAAAAATGATAAACCCAAAAAGGGTTTTATGAATTACCACAAAAAATAAATCATGAATACTATTATTGACATGTATGTAAACCCGTTTCCAAACAAAGATGAACAAACTTTATTAATAGAAAGAATAAACCTATTTGAACTTAAACAATTTAAGAGAAATGAAACAATAACAATTATTTGAATCACAGTTTCCTTGAGTCTCATGCCCATGTTACTTAAAGAATTTAGTTGCAATAGTTACTATCAATTGCTTTAACCTCCATTTCAAACTTCAACATGGTTGTAGCCTTTCAAACCAATATCTCTACAACCGGTTTCTTTGAATGCCATGCCTTGCATGAGTGATGCCCTAGCTCAAAAGAGACACGGTTTTCAATGAAATGAAAACTAAATTACCATATGTATTGTCTAGTGTATGATGAATGAATTTAATCAATGATGTTATATTTTTTGCAGTAATTGTCGATAAGAGTGCCATTATTGCTACCAAGTACATTAATAATTTTCCTACTACATGAAGGGTACTAAGGGAGAAACCAAAAAGCCTAACCTAGTAACATCTTTTTAACATCCACGGTCACAACATTTGTGACAACATATTTTTAAAAACTATGGTCAAAATATTTGTGACTTAAAAAATTAACGTTGATTCCACCTTTCACATTTTAATACTTTGCACATAAGAATGACACCTTTTAAAAGCTGAAATATGTATCCTCTGAGACTAGTGTGAATGTGTATATAGTGAACATATTCACATCTATAAATTGGAAATATGTAAATTTTGATTAGAAAATTAATATCAATCTTAATCACATGCAAGATAAACATCTATTTGAAGTTTTGCAAAGGTATATATCATATATAGTGACTCCAAAATGATCGCAAAGAGGATTATTGATGCAATGGAACCTTTTGATTTGAAACCAAACTAAAGGATAATACAATGTTTGTAAAACTAAATGTGAATTTAAATACAAAGTCAATGACTCGCAATACATGATAACTATGAAAGCATGATAACATGTAATATAATGCAAATTTTAGTATGTCATGATAGAATGAGCTTGTTATTAAATTAGTATATCAACCTAGCATGAGTAAAAAATAAAATTACCATCGATATTGTTAGTGTGTTTGACAAAATTGACAAAAAAAAAAAGTGAGAACAACACACACACACATGCAAGCATACTCATATTTATACATATCTATGCATATACACACACACACACACGTGTGTGTGTGTGTGTGATGCCCTAGCTCGAAAGAGGTATGGTTTTCAATAACTTGATATATATATATATATATATATATATATATATATATATATATATATATATATATATATATATATATATATATATATATATATATAAAATTTAGTGTATGTTGAATGTGATGCAAGAGCATCCTAGGTGTAAGGGAACTCTTGCATCACCCAAAAATACTTTAGTTTTCAGTTCTCTAGTTTTGTGTTTCAATAAGGGCTATTCTTACTTAGAGTTTCTATTTGTGGGAGCTTGCTAATTTTAGTAACTTGGTATTATGAATTCATATTGTTCTAATCTCATATGTGGAGGTTCATTTTAAAAATATCAAACTATAAAATACATTTCATTATCATTTCACATGTGTTAGTGCAATTATTGCATATTTTGGTGTGAATTTTAACTATCCAAACTTTAGGTCTAGTGATGAAGGCCTAAATAGCTCCAAAATGAGGTCAATCAAGAACTAAAGACCTTTAGCAAAGGATTCCATAATGGGGTAATAATAGTCCATTAGGTCAAAAAAATTCTAGTTATGGTCTCCAAAAGTGAGTCATCTAGAAAAATATAATATGTAAATTGTCTTAAACCAATCCTATGTACTAAAGTGTAATAAAATAATATAATATGAGGTTGGTTGGCCTCAAGAGTTAGGGCTTAGTGTCTAGAACCTTCCTGTGTGGTGCAAAATTTCTATATAAGGAACATTTGTAGGTTATCTATGACACTTCGGGGTTATAGTCATAACTCTATCTTATAGACTATTGTAAGGAAGGTATCCATGTGGGTTTTCATATTATAATTCTATAATTTTTCTTTTGTAGTGATAATAAGAAACCCATATTTTGGATTCTTCAAATCGGCATTTCTTTAATTATATGTGTGTTTGCATTATTAAGGGGAGAACTCTTCATCAAGTGGTATTAGAGAGGGAGTTCCTAAGTGTGTAAACAAATTGCCAACTATGAGGCAAGATGTACCAAGACTATGGTTTGGGCTGAGCATATAGATAGATCACCAATTGTGAGGCAATTTACACTAGGGTTTTAACAGAAGTGCAAAAATGCCTCCACGAAGAGAACATGATGGCGAAGGTGTTAAACCTAAGAGTTTTAGAGTCTTGTAGAGATAAATACAACCATTGCAAGAACCAATGCATAGAGGGATGAATTTTCTCATAAGAGATGAGAGTAAGGATGAAAGAAAATGAGGACACAATGATCACGAAAAAGGGAAGTTTTGAACCCTAAAGAAGAAAAGCTTTTTAGCGCCATTTCCAAGACTAGAAAATTACCTAAGTTTGAGGTTGCCAAATTTTTGAGAAATCTTAACCTGGAGGAATTGATCAATTGGATCAAGAAATTAAAATAGTACTTTGAGTATAAGGATATGGTCAAATTTGTGAAGGCTAAACTGAACAGTCATGCAAAAATCTCATGGTAGGAGATTCAGTTGGAGCAAAATAGAAGAGGGAAAGATAAAATCACTAGATGGGATTGGAGGATAGATAATTTGAAGCGATATTTCATTAATATTAATTATGAGATTGATCTACTGAAGAAAATACAAGCATTGAAGGAAGTAGGAAGATCTATTCAAGAGTATACAAAAGAGCTCCAGTGAGTTCTCATCAGAATAGGTAATGCAGAAGGTGACAAGGACAAAGTTGCATATTATCTTAATGGATTGAGGCCAAGTATTCAGGAGGAATTGAGTTATTTATGAATGAATATTATTAAAGAGGCATAGTAGTTTTCCCTAAGAGTCGAGGAAAATTTGAACAAGAAGTGTGATAAAAAGAATAGTGGAAGAGGTCATGGCAGATGATCTTATGGAGGCCAAAAATGATGATAAGAAGAAGGATGAGGCTAATAATAGAAATCAAAACTAGAGGGGAAATCAAATCATTTCCATAATTAGAATAACAAAGACCAAAGAGGAAGAGGAAGAGGGCAAGGATTTGGTAGAGTGGATCTTTGTAGAACCTATTTTCATTGTGGAGAAAAAGGCATAGGTAATTCAAGTGCTCTCAATGCCAAGGAAGTACTAATATGAGAATTGAACCTAAGATAATCTTTTGCATGTTTATAAGGATGTTAGATCATCAAATTATGAAGACACCAAAAGTGGATAAGTCCTAGTTAACAAAAGAGTTTTGTGGATTGGTGAAAATGAACCTGATCAAAGGAGGAGCTAATTTTGTATAACGTGCAAATGTGAAGATAATTGTTATGATGTGATCACTGATGGTGGCATACTGACAATATAGTGTCAGAAAATATGGTCATGAAGTTAAAGCTCAAGAGGAAGAAACACCCATGTCTATATCGCATTGCCTAGGTGCAAGCTGACCACAAGGTCATGGTAAATGAGGAGTGCCTAGTCCAGTCCAAATTTGGAAGCTACCAAGATGAGGTGCTTTGTGATATGATGCCTATGGGCATACACCATATTTTTTTGGGTATGTTGTGGAAGTTTGGCAGGCACATTGTACATGATGGGCATACAAATACCTACACTCTAGAAAAGGATGGAATGAAACATAAGATGAAGTCATTGAAGGATATAGATTGAAAGGTATGTATTACTGCTAGAGTATATTTTGTTGATGGGAAGGAAGTTCCTAGAGAGTATGAGGCATGGGCATATGTGTTGTTATGTAATTCCAAAAGATGGTAAAGAAGAAGTAGAAGAGGTATCTCCAAAAGTTGTAGATGTTATAAAAAAGTTGCTAGATATTGTATCTAATGATGTACCGGATGGATTACCACCATTATGGAAGATCAGTTATCACATGGACTTACTTCTAGGACCCAATTTTCCAAACAAGGTGGTGCACAAAATGATACCAACATAAAGTGAAGATTTGAACATACAAGTTCATGAGTTGTTGTAGAAGGCTTTGATTTGAGAGATTTTAAGTCCATGTATTGTACCAGCAATATTAGCACCTATGAAGAATGGAAAATGGAGGATGTGTATAGATCTTTAAGCTATCAACAAGATCACAATCAAGTATAAATTTCTAATGCAATGGATGGATGATATTAAGGAATGTTTGGGTGGAGCTACATATTTCACCAAGATAGATATGAAGAGTGGGTACCATTAGATTCACATCAAAGAAGGAGATGAATGGAAGATTGCCTTCAATACAAGGGAAGGATTGTAAGAATGGTTATTCATGCCTTTTGGGTTAACCAATGCACTGAGCACTTTCATGTGACTCATGAATGAATTATTGAAGGAGTTTTTGGATAAGTTTTCCATTGTTTACCTAGATGATATTTTGATATTTAGTAAGACATTAGAGGAACATTTGATGTACATTGATAAGGTGTTTGATCAATTGAGGGAAGAAAACTTACAAATAAATTTGAAGAAGTGTACTTTTGTGAAGAAGGAGCTAGTGTACTTGGGATTTGTAGTTTTAGTAGAAGGTCTAAATATGGACCCTGAGAAAGAGAAAGCTATCCTTGAATTACCTAATATAAGGAGCGTGATTGGGGTAAGATCTTCTTATGGGCTGGCTAATTTTTGCAAAAGGTTTATTAGAGGTTTTAGCAATATTTGTGGACCCTTGACTAAAATAATGAGAGGGGATATAAAAGAATTTAAATGGACCATAGGAGAAAATAAGAGTTTTAATATGATGAAGTATAAAGTTACAAAACATCTTGTTTTAGTACTTCTCAATTTAATTAGGTGTTTCAAGTAGATTGTGATGCTATTGGTATTGTAATAGGAGCTAGTTTAGTCAAGAAGGTAGACCTATGAATGAGAAACAAAATGAAACAAAAAAAATTAATGAAAAAGAATTAAAATCAAAAATAGAAAAATGAAAACTAAAAGAGTGAAACCAAAGTAGTAATAATAATAATAACAATATCAACAATAATAACAATAATAGAAGTGTGTGTGTGTGTGTAGATAAAAGAGAGGTAAAGAAATATAGATAAGAAGGAAAAATAATAGTAAAGTAAATAGATATAAAAAATTAAAAAAGAAATGAAACCAAAAAAAGCACAGAACAAGCATAAAAACCAAAAAGAGAAATAATGAAACCTAAAAGAGCGAAACCAACCAAGAGAAATAAAATGACAATAATAACACCAAAAATAAGAACAATAATAATACTAATAGGAGTGTATATAAATATAATAAGAAATCATAATTGAGTAAAAATCAATATAAAATAACAATAACGACAAAGAACTTGAACAAGCGAACCTAAAAAAGAATAAAAGGCCAAACCCAAACAATTGAAAAGAAGTGATAAAAACAATGATGAAAAGCAAGGTAATGAAAAAGAAAAGAAAGAAAAGGAGCCAAGGTGGTGAAAAAGAAACCATCAAGAAAAGGAAAGCTCAGGGAAAGAGAGAGGAACTGAGACTAGGGAGCCTATAGAGGGAGTGCAAGACACCAAAGAAGAAGAAAAGAAGAAAAAAAATGAACAGGATAAAGCGGGGAAAAACTAACAAACACCAACCATCACCAAGGGAACAAAGAGGGAAAAAAAGACAATGGAAGCGTGAAGACCGCAGGACTAGGATCAATGGCACTTGGCTAACATAGGAAACTAGGAGGGATTTAATGCCCATCCGTCGTCCCTGTTAAGGTTGATGGGGTGACCATTGATTTCAACTGCTTCCTTAAGTTTCCTTTTGAAATAATTGTCCTCCTTAGATAAGATACGAGCATCTTTCAAACAAATGTGATGATTAGTTGTTGATGAGTGTTCAGCTAAGGCTGACTTTTGAACCCTGTCATGTCTAATGTCCACACTATGCTTCTTGATACAAGTGCTAAAAGAATGACCAGTTTCACCTATATAAGGCATACCATAAGAGCAAGACACTTTGTAGATTCCTGATTCTGAAAAGACATCATTGGATCCTTTGAGTGTGGGGGTTCAATTTTTTTTATCCTGTGCAAGGGTTTGAAAGCCACACGCAAGCCTTTTTTACTCAAAATCTTGGCAAGCTAATGTGAGACAGCATCAATGAAGGGAAGAGTCACAAAGGAGGGAAGTAGAGAGGAAGTGGGTTTGGGAGCAGAGAGGGACAAGAAGAAAGAATGAGCCTAGGTGAGGGCCTTCAAAATTTTTTTCTTGGTGTACCCATTCAATCTAAAGACTTGGCAAAGGTGGGTAAGCTCCATATTTAAGTGGTCATCATCAAAAATTATGTGGGCCCTTAAAGCCAAGGTCTTAAGGATGCAAAATTTTTGGCTAGGATGGTGATGAGAAGAGGCATGAAGGTACAAATCGGTATGGGTGGCTTTTTGAAACACACAATGACCTAATGAGCCATTAGGTTTCTTAATGAGTAACATGTCAAGGAAGGGTAATTGGTCACCGGATTCAAGCTCTTTGGTGAAAGAAATGCAAGAAGAATTACTATTGATACACTTGTGAAACTCCTCAAATTTCTCCATCCCATGGGGCCAACATACATTGGTGTCATGGATGTACCGTTTTCACCATTTTGGTTTGATGGGGAAAGAACAAATGGCTAGCTCCTCAAAATGCTCCATGTAAAGGTTAGCAATGACTGGGGAGAGAGGGGAGCCCATGGCAACACCATCTACCTGCTCATAGATGATCCCTTGAAAGGAAAAGAAAGTTGATCTTAAGCAGAGATCGACAAGATTGGTGATCTCAACATTAGTTTTTCTCTTCACAATTTCAATAGCATCTAAAATAGGAACCTTGGTAAAGAGGGAGACCACATCAAAGCTAACCAAGATGTCATTTTTCTCTAGCTTGGTATCTTTGATGAAATTAACGAAGTGGGATGAATCCTTGATGAAGGTCCTGGAGATGCCCACCAAGGGGGAGATTAACTTGGCAAGATCAGTAGCAAGAAGGTACGTGGGGGAACCATTGGTGTCCATAATGGTTTGAGGGGGATGCCTACTTTGTGAATTTTTGGGACACCATAGATGTGCGGGGTCACCTCTTTGGACGGTAAAAGTCTCTTCTTGGTGACATCATCAAAAGAAGAGAAAGAAATGGCTCCTTTGACCCTCTTGGAGATCTTGGAGCAAGAGTTGATGGAAAGGGCTCTGTAGCTACCTAAATCAGAGAGTAGGTTGGTCATTTTAGCAACGTAGTCCTGTTTGCTCATGATTACGGTAGCATTGTCTTTGTTAGCTTTGACAAGAATAACATCATTATTATTCAAAAATTTGTTGAAGGCTAGAGACTCTCTCCTAGAAATGTTATGCTTCAGAGGTTTAGCATGTCTAAGTGCAATCGCACAATCTTGCCAAATTTTGACAGCAGCATTGTTGGGGAGTGAACGGATTGAACTTTCAATTTCCACTAGGAAATCAACACACGAAACCTCATGGGGGGCTAGAGTAAAGTTGAGACCACACTTACTAAAGTTAAAAGTTAGCAGGTCAAGACTAGCATTGGAAAGGTTGACCACTAACTTGTTCTCCAAATCTGAGATGATGGGGGCCGAGTTCAAGTTGCTGACCGGGCTGGAGGGTGAAACAACCTGAGGAGGGGAACTGCTCAAGGGATGTATACTCTCACTAACCAGGCTGGAGATTGAAACAACCTAAGGAGGGAATTTCTCGAGGGATGTGTAATCCCACGGCTAGTAGGAAAAAAGAGAGGAAGAGTGGATGGGGCTCAAGGACCCAAAAGATGAGAGGAAACACAACCAAATATAGAAGAACCATTAAAGCACACATGAGGTGAACCAAAGAGACAAGAGGAGGACGTACCTTGGTGTAAATGTGATTGGACACCTTACTGAGAAGAGAGTTGGTCACTAGCTAGATGGGAGAAGGAGCCGTTGGATGAAGATGGCCATTAGGGAACCATAGTTTTCTCCATGGCATCCAATGCATTTGGTCTCGCAAGCACAGGGGAAGACATTGGAGTGACAACTACAAGGATAAGAAACTACATCCTCCACATGCTGTGTGCTATAGTTGATAGAATATCATTCATGTTGGTAGCAATACGAGCTTGGAGATACACCGCTAGAGAAGGCACTACAATCCTACTCTGAGAGCTTGTTTATGTTTGGAGATGCACTACAGGAGAATGGATCACATTAATGACTAGAGAGCTTAAACGAGCTTGGAGTTTCACCATTGGAGAAGGGCCCACATTTAGGTGGGCAGAGGAAAGCTCTAAGGGGATGAGAAAAGTGCTCTGAGACCACATCTACGCTAGAGGACCAAGATGATAGAATGATGCTTGAATGAAAACAAGATGGGATTGGTAAGTAAAATACTAAACCCAAATTTAATGGTTATTGTTTTAATTGCAACAAACAAGGTCATCAAGAACGTGAGTGTAGATCAAAGGTCAATAAGACACCAACTACTTCTAGATTTGAAAGTTACTCTTGTACATGTCAAAATTATGGTCATAAGGCATAAGATTGTGAATCTAAAGTAAAGAAAAATTGGACACCTAAAGGTTGAGGAAAAGCACCTAAGAAAAGTAATAACATAAACTAGGATTACAATACTTGGGTGAATTGTCAATTTTGTGGAAAATATGGACACATTACTGAAAATTATGATAGGATACATTTCAGAGGAAGATCTAGAAACTAGAGAAATTTTGGACCAGTATGTTTCAATTGCTAAAAGGTTGGTCACCTAAGAAAGGACTATATGAACCAAGCATCTGCATCCAATGCTGAAGAGAACAATGGAAAAGAGAAGTTCAATACAAAAGAAGTGAGAAGCCAAAAGAATAAAACATAGAAAAAGAAATTTGAAGAAGGCAACAATTCAAATGGTGAAGTTGTGATCACTTAATCCAATTGGTTAGGTGATTCCTTGGCACAGGCAAAGGTGAATATCTAGGGCCAAAGGCTCACCCAACTATCCAAACCACCCTACAAGAGTCAACACAATGGAAGCAAACACAAGTGGACAACAACCAAAGGAGGAGAAGAGGGAAATACTTCTATTGATTCATCAAAATATCTTCATACATGCCGGCCAATTACCATACATTCACATTCAATGATCCAACAACAAATTCATACTTTTAGTTCTACTCCCTCAAAAATTTTCTTCTTCTAAAACTTCTTCTCTACTAAAAATTTCCTAGCTCTAAGCCTAAACTCTCTATTTATACTTGCCAAAACGGTTACAGAACATTCTAGAACATTACATAAGAGGAGGGCCGACCCAACAACGGTCTGGACTCATCCCAAGAAAAGATCTTATATTAAATATCGCAAATGAAATAATTCCCGCAAGTCGGCTCACAGAAATCACGTCCAAATGCTGGCACTCGGCTCGGCACCTGAAGGAATGCTACAGTAACTTGGCACCTAAAGAGTAACTTGGCACCTAAAGAGTAACTCGGCACCAACTACAAAATGAGTAAAAATGAGTAGGATAACAAGGCAACCCAGGATGCTCCTGCATCATTTCCCCACCTCAAACTAATTAAAGGGTATGCATGGAACTATGTTTTGAATTAATAAATCATACCTTAGTTCCTAATACTATATTTATGAAAGTCCAAATCATCATGATAGTAGATGTACAAGGAAAAATATAAGATTTGAATTTATAAAAATAATGTTTAGTGCTAAGTTGAAAATATGCTAAAGACTGAGTACCAGTATTGAAGTCTTGTCAAGACTGAGTTACAGTATGAACTAAGTTGTATCATCAATTGAGTAAAAATGATGTGTTGAATATAAGTATGAACCAAGTAGTGGTATTGAATGAGAAAAGTTGAAGGAAATTTTTTTTCCAAGTTTCAAGTGAGTTAGCCTAGATAGTTTTTCAGCATCTAATACATGTACAAAGAATTTATGGAGACCTAGTTTGAACATTTATGTTGAAAGTAATTGATTAATTGTGTATTATCTTTGATGCTACATAAAATGCCATATCATTGCTAGTCAATGTATGTCAATCTCACTTGGGTGTTGAAGATAGTTTCCTATGTTTGCTGAGCATTCTAGAGTTTTCCAAGTTCAAAAGATAGTGTCTACCATGTTCACTTGGGTGACACAGAAAAGTTTATAGAAGTTGAGTGTTAACCAAGCTAACTTAATTATGAAGAAAATTTTGGATGGAACTAGTGTTAACTGAGCTCACTTGGTTACCAAATGAACTTTTTGAATATGCAATATTAACTGAGTTCACTTGGTTAACACAAGAAAATAGTTGTTGTGTTAGTATCTACTGAGAAGGGTTGGCTAATGAAGGATTTTTTTGTTTTGGCATATTGAGTTCAATTAAATTATTTGTTGGTTCTAGAAAAATGAGGAGATGAATATTAAGTATTCTAATTTGTATTCAAGTTGACTTGACAATGTGTAAGATGTGTGTGTGTGTGTGTGTGTGTGTGTGTGTGTGTGTGGTCAAGTTGAGGATTGAATGTGTGGAATATAATAGAAGATTTTATGATTCTTAGAGGAAGCAAATTGGAAGGATAAGAAGAATATCATTGTTGAACTACAAAGATACATTTGATCAAGAAGGATCAAGTATATAAGGAAATTTTGAGATCTATGATGAATAATTCAGTTGCATGAGAAATCAAGCCATCTCATTGTTACCTTCTAATCATTGTAGCAGTAATCTAAATCTCTTAACTAAGTTGGCTTAATAGCTATTTGTAAATCCTCTAACAAGGTGGCATTTCTATTTGAAGTGTCCAAAGACTTCTAACAAGGCACTCCTAACAGGGTGATTAAATCCTCTAATAGGGTTACACTTGATAGTGTGTTTTCTAACCTTTAATAAGGTTGGCTCCCAATAGGGCTCACTTCAAAAGATTGAAAACCAATAGTTGGTTGCAATTAATGATTTTTCTTAAATTGGATTTCCATATTAAATCTTGGTGTCAATTGTGTTCATGTTATTTATTTTATATATATACAACTAAGTTAAGTAAGATTAATCATAGATAATATCTTAAATATTTTCATGTTAAGCAATTATCAAGATATTTCAGTGTTTACCAAGTTAAAACATTTGCTAGTGTAAATTGAGTGCATGTGTGTTTGTTGAGTTATAATAGAATATAGTTTAATAAAAGTTTTGATTTGTATTGACATCTAAGGGATCTAGGATTTATTTTAGTGGTAACTAATTCACCCCTCCCCTCTTAGTTACTCCTCTTATATTTCCAAAAATTTGTATCAGAGCTTCTTGGTGTTAGCATAAAAGATTTCAAGGACCTAATCTGAAGATCAAGATGTCTTATAGAAGGGAGATCCAAAAGTTGAACATGGACAACTTTGTAGGATGGTGGGATCTTATGAAGTTGCATCTAGCAACCATCAATTATTCAAGTTTGAAATACTTAAACATTGCTTATAAGGCTCTTACTAGTACAATGTCTATAGAAGAAATTGTTGAAAATAAAAATCATAATATCATGATGATTGGCATAGAATTAGCTCTTAACTATATTGAATTTGATAAAGTCAAAGGATGTGCTATTGCTCATGAAATGTGGACCAAACTAAAGGATATCTATGGAGGTGATGATAATA
Organism: Cupressus sempervirens; assembly: GCA_028749045.1. Lineage (NCBI taxonomy): Eukaryota > Viridiplantae > Streptophyta > Pinopsida > Cupressales > Cupressaceae > Cupressus > Cupressus sempervirens. Next base: position 750,856,403 of record CM053789.1, on the reverse strand, counting down.
TAAAAAGAGCCAAGGTAGAAAGCTTGAGAGGCTAGTTTGATAAAATAAAAATGAGAGAGGATGAGAACATTGCAAAATATGTTGAAAGAATCAAAGCCATTGTCAGTGCTATAAAAGCCTCTAGAGGAAAAATTGATGATGTAATAGTGGTAAGAAAGGTACTCAGAACACTCTTTCTATCTATGCAATCAGAGTATCTACCATTCAAGAAATGAGATGTGATCCAAATAACAAGATAACTTTGGATGCACTAGTTCGAAGGTTGACAATGTTTGACCTAAATAACCATAATAATTATATTCCTAGTTCTAGCAATCTTGAGTGTGCATTTGAAGCCAAGGTATCACTCAAGAAGAGATCCAAAAAGTCTAAAAGAAAACAATCTGAAAGTGAAGAGGAGGATAGTTCTAACAATGATCTTGAAGCCATTGAAGCATTACTTGCAAGAAGGTATCCCAAAGGAAAAGGAAAGTATAAAGGTAGAATTCCTTTAATAGGTTTCTCTCGTGAAGAAGTTGGACACATTGTTGCTAGGTGCCCAAACAAAGAAGACAAAGATGAAAAGAAACACAGCAAGTGCAAAGGTAAGAAGGATTTCAAAAACTACAAAGACTACAAGGACAAAGGTAAGAAATCTTGTATCATAGCTAAAGATTCATATAGTAGTGAAGATGATGAAAGGGAATAGATTGCTATAAAAGATGAATCTGATGATGAAGGAGATAAAATGGCACTTATCTCTCATGTTAGCAAAAATGATACATGGATTATTGATAGTGGCTACTCACATCATATGACTAGTGATAAATTAAAATGTGAACACGTGGAACATTATAATGGAGGTAAAAGGTTGCATAAAGGGAAAAGGTTGTATCTCACTAACTAGTGAGCATAGATGTGACAATACTTACTAGGTTGAAGGACTAAAGCATAATCTACTAAGTGTGATACAATTGAATAACATTAAATTCAAGGTGGAAATCATGAATGGGAAGGCAAAACTATTGGATGGAAAAGGAAATCTAGTTGGGTCTAGCAAACAAACAAAAGGTAATCTATTCTACCTAGATCTCAGTGAAAGTCCATGTTTTATTGCTCAAGTAAAAGAAAGGTGGCTATGACATAAAAGATTATGTCATATGAACTTTGATAATTTGGTCAAGATAAGAAAAAATAGAAGAGTAAGAGGTATTCCTAGTCCGAGGAAACCTAATATGGGTCTATGCAAAAATTGTTAGATTAGAAAGATGGGAAATACTACTTTCAAAAGTAAGAACTATCAATCAAAAAAAGTCTTAGAGTTGATTCATACAGACCTATTGGAATAGTGAGTTATAGTGGAGATAAGTATATTATTCTTTTTGTTGATGATTATTCTATAATGATGACTATAATGTTTCTAAAAGAAAAATCTAATGCTTTTCAAAAATTTAAGTGGTGTCTAGCAAGAGTATAGAAAGAAATTGGAAAGAAGTTAAAATGTTTGAAATCAAATAGAGGTGGTGAATTCATTTCTATTGAGGTCAATGAATTTTGTATTGAAAAATGAATTAAGAGACAAGCATTAGCCCCTAGTATACCTTAGTAGAATGGTATAGCTAAAAGAAGGAATAGATCCATCATGGGTTGTGCAAGACACTTAATGATAGAAAAGAGTATAGAAATCAAATATTGGAAGGAAGCAATCAATACTACAATGCATACCTTGAATAGAGTATAGTTGAAGAAAGACTCAAATCAAACTCCTTATGAAATATGGTATGGTTGCGAACCCAATGTAAGTTACTTGAAAGTATTTGGTAGCAAATGTTATATCTTGAAGGAATATAAGAAAGTTAAATTTGATGTCAAAGCTAATGAAGGTATATTCCTAGGATACTCTTGCAAAAGTAAAGTATACAAGTGTTTGAATCTAACTACTCATAAGATCATACAAAGTGCACATGTGAGAATTGATGAATTTGTAGAAAAGAGTGAAGAAGAGAGCAGTAGAGAACCTAAGGATTATAGAAGGTTTTTTTACTATGAACCTGATACATTACCAAATCTATTTGGAAGTCAAGAGGCTTCACCTCTCAAGTCCCCAGAATCTCCAAAAGCTAGCAAGTTACAACTAGTGCAACTTGAGTCACAATCTAAAGGAACTGAGTCATAGTCAAAAGCTACCAACCTAGTGCTAGAGAAAACCAAGTTTGATGGACCCTAGTCATAGATAGAAGGACCTGAGCTTAATACAAAAGATCATGAAGAAGTTAGTGGAACAAATTCTAAATCCAAAGTACCTATGTTAGCAAGATATGTCAAAAGGCATCATGCACCTGATTAGATCATTGAAGCTATGAATAAAGAAATAGAAAAGATAGAGAAGAATAAGACTTGGACTCTTATTCGAAGACCAAAGGATAAAAATGTAATTGACACAAAGTGGGTATTCATAAATAAGCTAAATGAATATGGAAAAGTTTCAAGCAACAAAGCAAAGTTAGTGTGCAAAGGTTATTCTCAAGAAGGTATTGATTATGGTGAAGCTTTTGCTCCTAATGCAATATTAGAAAGTGTTAAAACTTTACTAGCATATGTAGCACATAGAGGATTTAAAGTATATCAAATGGATGTAAAATATACATTCTTAAATAAAATTCTTGATGAGGAAGTCTACATAGAACAACTTGAAGGTTTCACAAATCCTAACAAAAGAGATATGGTCTACAAATTACACAAAGAATTGTATGGTTTCAAGAAAGCTCCCAAAGCTTGGTATGAAATACTTCATAAATACTTGATAAAGATTGGTTTTCAAAGAACAAATGATAACAGTAGTTTGTATATTAAAGAAGGATTAGAAGAGAAGATTGTGTTGGCAGAAATATTTATGAATGACACTTTATTTATAGGAAGTGATGAGTTATGCAAGGAATTTTTAGAAGAGATGAGTAAATAATTTGAGATTTCCATGTTTGGAAAAATAAAATTCTTTGTTGGATTACAAATCTAGCAGAAGAAAGATGGTATATACATTACTTAATCTAAATATATCAAGGAGATACTAAAGAAGTTTGGACTGGAAGATTCAAAACCTGTTGGAACACCTATGTCTACTAGACATAATCTTTCCAAAAAGATGATTCTAAAGAAGTAGATCAGACCACATACATATCAATGATTGGAAAATTGTGATATGTAGTGCACATAAGGCTTGATATTGCATTAGCAATTGGTACGGTGGCAAGATTCTTAGCAAATCCAAAAGAAGATCACATGATGGAAATCAAGAGAATCATGAGGTGTCTGAAAGGTACTAAAGACTATGGATTATGGTACAAAAAAGGAGGAAATTTGGATTTGAAAGTATTCACATATGTTGATTGGGAAGGAAGTTTTGATGACAGAAAGAGCACAAAAGGTGGAGCATTCTTTCTTGGTAAAAGACTAGTGTCTTGGACAAGCAAGAAGAAAAATTGTATTTCTCAGTCCACAGTAGAGGTAGAATATGTGGCAGCAATAGGTAATTTTTCAAATATTTTTTGGTTCAAGCAATTGTTGGCAAGTATGAAGATAGAGATCAATGATCTAGTGGTTATCTTCTATGATAACACTAGTGCAATTAATATATCCAAGAATCTTGTGATGCATGCCAAAACCAAGCACATTGCTATAAAATATCTTTTTTGAGAGAATTGGTACAAGATAAAGAGGTAAGATTGGAATATGTGAATACTAAAGAGAAAATTGCAAATATAATCACTAAGACATTACCTAAGGATACATTTTTGTATCTAAGAGGTAAGTTAGGGGTCATTCCCTATCTGAAGCTCACTAAAAGAAGTTTAGTGATGCATCAACCAAAGCATGTTGAAGATCAATCAGTTGATGTAGTATTGACAAGACACATTGCAAATGAATTAGTATACGAGGTACATTAATATTCACTAGATATTGTCTTTGGCATGACATGCCAAAGAGGGAGAATTTTGGTTGTCATATCTCATAGAAATTTTATAAAGAGGTAGAGTATATATTTCTAGAGATGTCAAAGGAGAACTTGGTCTGATATCAAAGAAGGAAATTTTTCTATCAGAAGAAGATGTTGAAAACAAAATTTTGTAGAAAAAAGGAGAACCTAAAAGTAGAGGGAGTTCACACTAATAGAGGGAGTTCTCATAGATGGGAATTAGAATGAAGTTAAGGATATGTTCCTTATTTTATTCTTGCTCTAAAAATTTCATTGTGTTATGACATGTTGTGTTGCCATCAATGTCAAAGAGGGAGATTGTTGAAAATAATTGATTAATTTTGTATTATCTTTGATGTTACACAAAATGTCATATCATTTCTAGTTAGTGTATTCCAAGCTCACTTGGGCATTGAAGATAGTTTCCTATGTCTGTCAAGCATTCCAAAGTTTTCCAACTTTAGAAAACAATGTCTATTGAGTTCACTTAGGTGACAAAGGAAAGTTTACAAAAGTTTAGTGTTAATTGAGCTCACTCAGTTAATGAAGGAAATGTTCGATAGAACCAATGTTAACCAAGCTCACTTGGTTACCAAAGGAACCTTGTGAATATGCAATGTTAACCGAGTTCACTTGGTTAACATAGGAAATTTTTTGTTGTATTACTATCTACCAAGCAGGATCAGCTAACAAAGGATTTTTTTGCTTTGAAATATTGAGTTCAATTGAATTAATTTTTGGTTCTAGCTGACAAAGGATATAAATATTAAGTATTCTAATTTTTATTCAAGCTAACTTGATAATGTGTAAGATAAATATAAGGTCAAATTGAGGATTGAATGTGTGGAACATAATAGAAGATTTTATGATGCTTAGAGTAAATGAATTGGAAGGATAAGAAAAATGTCCTTGTTGAGCTACAAAGATACATTTGATCAAGAAGGATAAAGTATACAATCCCAAATTGAGATCTATAATCAAAAATTTAGTTACATAAAAAATCAAGTCATCTCATTGTTACCTTATAACCATTGTAGCAATGATCTAAATCCTCTTAACTAAGTTAGCTTAATAGCTATTTGTAAATCCTCTAACAAGGTGGCATTTCTATTTGATGTATTACAAGATCTCTAGCAGGGTCACTCCTAACAGGGTGATTAAATCCTCTAACAGGGTCACACCTAATAGTATGTTTTGTAACATTTAATAGGGTTGGCTTCTAATAAGGCTCACTTCAAAATAGAGAAAATTAGTAACTAGTTGTAATTGGTGGTTTTTCTCAAATTGGGTTTCCATGTTAAATCTTGGTGTCAATTATGTTCATGCTATTTCTTTTATATGTATGCAACTAAGTTGAGTAAGATTAATCACAGATAATATCTTAAATATTTTCATGTTCAGAAGATACCAAGTTATTTCAGTATTTACCGAGTTACAACATTTGCTAGTGTAAATTGAGTGCATGTGTGTTTGTAGAGTTTCAACAAAATACAGTTTAATCAAAGTTTTAATTTGTATTGACATCTGAGGGATCTAGGATTTATTTTAGTGGTAACTAATTAACCCCTCCCCTCTCAATTACTCTTATATTTCCAACACATTTAACCTTATATATTGGATTTCAAAGCTCATTTTACTCACCAATATTTTGAGAATTTACAAGAGAAATTTGAGAAGATATAGGATCCTAAGTCAATAGTAGACTATTATTATGATGATATATGTTTCTTAGTGAATATTGATTATACCTATCTCCAATTTTTCATTCCACAAGTTACATGGTTAAGATCTCTTCACTGTGAGGTGGACATTGATGAAGTATCAGTGAAAATTACTACATTATTAGCTAAGGAGATTGATTAAGATGATGAACCATTTGGTACCTACGAGACTGCAAAGATCAAGATGACGATGTAAACAAAGGTTCCAAACTTAGACAAGAAAAGAAAAAAGATGATAAATCATATGGAAGGCACATTTGGTGAAGCTTCACTAATGATTTATGTAGGAAAAGGAGAATGTCTAAGAAATGATGAAGAGGATGAAGGTGAGAGGGAAGAAGAAGCACAAGTAAATAAAGGGAAAGAGTTAGTGGTTACCAAGCATTTAAGGAAACCAAGTGTAAGAAAATTATTTTGGAAGATCCCAAGGTGAAGAAAATGATTAGTAATCCTACTCCTATACCATCTAGGGTTATAAGAAAAATTTCCAAGGAGGCTAGCACTATAGTTTCCAAGTCACTAAAGAAAGGAATTGTAAAGATCACCAAGTCTACACTAGTCACAAGTGAAACAAAGAGGAATTCCACTTCTAAGGAAGAAGAGCCAAGAAAACCAATCAAGAAACCAAGGAGGAGGCTCATGGTAAATAAGGATGATGAAGAAGAGAGGACCAAGTCAAATGACTTGAGTCAGTTCAAGGTGGAAATACACAAGAAGCTAAAAATTGTAGATGAGGTATGTGAAAATACAAGGAGTAGTGTAGAGCTATCTAGATTTCATTTCATAAAATATGATGTACTAAGTAATGCTGATAAAAGAAAAGTAGAAGAAGCAGTGTTAGATATGATGGAAACTTTTAAGTATACAGCTATAGAATTAGGTAAGATGATTCCTGAAGGACTATATAATAAATTTGATGCTAAATGGAAATGGGAACTTACTATTGAAATACAAATAATAGAAGCCACTTTGGCCCAAATTGTGTATGAACTAACTAAGCAACAAAATAGATTAGCATTGAGGAATCATAAAAACATATTTTTTCCAAAAAGAAGAGCATAATTGTTACTAAAGAGTGAAGTTGAGGAAGTGGTATAAGAGAGATAAATTACAGGAAAAAATATCTATGGTCTTATTCTTGATGATGAAAATGAAGAAGAAGAGAAAGAGGCTAGCCAAGTTGACATAGATAACAAGGGAGACATCTATGAATATGTAGAAAAACTTGTTGAGACTACACATATGATGGCTCAATATAGTGAAAAAAAATAGAGACAAACACCATAGAGGATGAACCTATAGAAGATCAACAAAAAGATGAGACTGATGGAAAGGAAGAGACAGAGAAGAAAACACTAACCAAGAAAGAGCATATGGAGAAAGTGCTTACACAAAAGCTAGCAAAAGAGGTGTTGATGAACATAAATAATGTGTTGGATGTACAAGTTATGGAATATCCTAAAATTGATACATAGGCACCTTCTTAATTAGTTGGGAAATCACCTATCTCTATTGTTACTTTAATTTATGTTCATAATCAAGCACAAGTAAATGTAAGTGTTCTTGAGAAACGGAATGTGTTGACTACTAAAGGTGATAATGTAAAAGGACCCAAATAGATCATTGATGACAATAAGGTTAGTACATATAGTGATACAAAAGGAGAAGTGATGGAAGATATCTCACATGCTATGGTAGATTAGTCTATTATAGTTGTGAAATTGATTACCTTTGGACCTCAGATTGAGGGAACAAAGGAGGTTCATCAATCGAGTTCAACAAGAAAACTCATTTCTATAGATGAGAAGAGTAAGGTTAATGCACCTAAAGATCAAGTGACAATTATTGAAGAGAGATGAATTGGTGAAGAGATGTTTTATCTCATTTTGGTTTTGACATATGAGTGCTTAAGTCATTACTTACTAGAAATAAGTGCATGCCTAGTAAGTAGTATATTCCAAGCATAAGTTGTTAGATAATGCATGCTGAGAAAGATATATAGTATGTGTCAAGTAAACAGTTAGTGCTAAGTCACTCCAATGACAAGAAAGTTAATACATGTCAAGTGATTCAGATGTCAAATGAACAATGGATGTTGAGGAATTCAGAGGTTGTGTTATAGGGTTTTGACATCCTTTAATAGGGTAAGACCTAACAATCTTCATAAGCTTTTAACAAGGTAGGCCTTTCACAGGGTAGATCATAGTTTATGATCAAACATGTAACCTTCATTGGATATGCTTTACAATTGCAGTAGTGAAGATTTATGGGTGTCATCTCTACCCCAGTTTTACCTTCTCATTGGATGGTTTCTAGGTAACCAAATATCTTGTGTCAATGTTTTGAATGTTATTTTTTTTCATGTTATGGATGAATATGCTTAGTTTGGTATTTCAGTTTACATACAAATTGTGAGATGGATGTGTGGTGAATGTTTTAATGGCTAAAGTTTTGAACTACTCATTCACACCCCTCCCCTCTTAGAGTTTACTTTCCCTATTGTGTTTCCAACAATTTTAACCAAAGATGATTTCTCTATAAAGGAAAGCTTTGTAGCTTTGAGGAAAGATCTTGAAGATGGAAGTCTAAAAGTTAGGAAAAGTCATTAAGAACAAGAAGATTGAAATCCATGTTGCCCTACATCAGCTGAATGAATCAAAAGATGAGTTAAAGAACTCATTAAAGAGAAGTAAAGATATAGTTATTGAGGAGAATGACATAGATTACCAAGAGGAAGACACTATTGAATTGTTTGTAGATGGAAACTCAAGTGAGTTTGGTGCAACAATTGTAGATCATATGGAAAGGAATGGTGCCCTAACTGAAGAGGTCATAAATCTTACAATAGAAAAAGAAGTTCAATCAATATTGCTATGTGAGTTGACTTAATAGAAAAAGAAAGTTGGGGAAGACAAATTCATGATTGAAGATGACAAAAGGATACTGACAAATAAACTAGAAGAGAAGACATCAGAGGTGCAAAAGATTACTAACATGCAACTAGAAACAATGAATCAAGTGATGATTGCCAATCATGAATTGGATGGTAAGGACATTAAGATCACAACCCTAAGATTACATAATGAACAACTAAGAAATGATCTAAGAAGAGAAAAATAATTTGTTGAAACTTTCAACAAAATAAGTGAAGCCATCAAGTACTTTGAGAATTTCATGAGATCTCCTAGATCTGACAATGATACTACTAGATTAGGTTACACTAGTACTAAGGAAGGAGAATCAACTAAAACTGGTGAACAAAGAAGAGAAAAAGGTAAGAACTATAAACCCACTTGTCATAATTATGGAAATTTAGGTCATACAGCAAATTGTTTTAGGAGCAACAATGCAAATTAGAACCTTAAGTAGAAATTCATGGGTTATTATCATAAGTGCAACAAGAAAGGACATCAAGCACATGAATGCAGGACAAGGACTTCAAGCACACAAAGATTTGAAGGATATTGCCACAATTTTTAGAAGTATGGACATAAAGTATATCAATGCAGATCTAATGCTAAGTGGACATCAAACAATCACACAAAGGTACAACATAATGGAAAATCCCACAATTGGGATTACAATACATGGTATAGTTGTCACTATTGTCAAGAGTATGGACATGTTTTTGAAAATTGCATTAGAACACATATCAGAAGTGATTACAGTAGATGGTTGAGTCAAACTATATATTTTAGTTTTTTGAAGATTGGTCACATCAACAAGAACTATCCAACAAGGTCAAAGGTACGTAGAATTTAGTACAACAAAGGGAAAGAGAAGGTTGATGTTGAGAAATTCAAAGTGTAGATGAACAAGACATGGAAGAAAAAGGAAAATTGCAGCACATGAAGTTCAGATGAGGTTACTTCATCCAATGGATCAGCTAATCACATCACCCCCAACTAGGAAATTAAAAGGTATGTGGGACTAATATTTCAATTATATATTTTACATTAGTTCCAAGAATCTAAGTTATGAAAATATTAAATATGCATGAATTAAGATGTAATGTATTGGTCATAACCTGGAATAAATCTATAGGTTTTGTTAGTTTTCATGTTGTTCCTGAGTGAAAATGAAATATTAGTTGATGCCAAGTTGTTAAAGGTGATAATATTGGTCAAGCTCATTGTGTTTTCTAAGCATAATAGAAATCATGTGTAAATTGAGCGAGTTGAAATTGCTATCATAGTTGAGCTTATATTTGTGTAAGCATTAACCATTTATTACCAATTTTTAAGGATTATATGGTCAATTTTTGACTCATTTGCATTCATTCAAGATCAAAGAGAGCATGATGAGCATAAAGAAAACTAAGGTGAAGGATTCAAGTGTTTGTGAATTAGATTTAGTTGGTACTTGTCACCAATCATTAGATTCTTAAGGTATTTATTGTGTGTCGAGATACACTTTCTGAATTATCTCAAACCTTTGTTATTCTAAATGGCATCTAGTTCTTCTACTATTGTTATGAAGGAAGGAAAAGAGGTTTTGATTGTTAAATTAATAAGGAATGAGATTAAACAACCACCTTTCTAAGCTATTCCTAAGATAATATACAAGGAAGATCCTACTGGTGCATTGTCGATGATACCACCACAAGTTTTGATGATACAAGATGTAAGATGTTGTTACACTTATAAGGTTGGAAGAATTGGAGACATGGAAATTATAGATTTGTATAAAAAATTGTGCATAGATAGAGTGTTGAAGGGGAAAAACAAAATTATAGAGAGAAAAGGGTTAACCCGTGCCCTAGATTTTCCAAATGTATTCAAAATGGAATGGATTAAGATAGTACATAGAAGAATACATGATCACTTAGTATCATTGGAAAATGGCCCTACCAAGATCACAAAAAGGATCATTCAACGAGTAACAGGGTATCCTACCCTAGATCAACCCAAGACCATGTCAAGTCATGCTAAGGAGGTAATTGAGAGGAATACAAGGGTTGTATAGAACAAAAGAGGAATGACAATTGACACAATTTCAAATCCCTTAATTGGATTTGCAATGAAAATAATTGCTCACAAATTCTTTTAATCTAGCAGATTGAATAATGTGTTTTATATGGTTGTGGATTTAGGCTACAAGATAGTGAAGAAGGATCACTCTTATGACCTTTCCAAGTTAAAACTCTAATAGTTATTAGAAAACTTGGGAGCCATAAGAAAGACAAAGAGTGTAAAATGAAAATTTGGCACTTTATTTGTTTGCATATTATTTTATGTGCAGAACACATTTCCTTCATTTGGAAAAGTTGCTTTGAAGACTAATAGGTCTATTTTAGTTCAGATTGGAGAGTTCATAGAGCAACTTGGGGACAAATTTGAGTGAGTAATGACAAGCTAAATTGAAGACTTTAAGAATTCTATGAGGTAGAGATTGAGGATACCAATGTCACTAGTGGAGAAATATTATGATAATGTTTTGTTTCTAGTTGATGTTGATCATACATATGTACAAGAAATTGTTCCTAGGGTTAGATGGATTAGGACATTTTCCTATGAAATCAATGTGGGCGAGGCATCAACAACCATCACAATACTATTAGTAGAAGAAGATGATAAGAGTTCAACCTCATTTGGAAATTATGAGGAAGCCAAATCAAGAACTATAATAGAATTGAAGAAAGCTTCTATGGTGAGAAAGAAAAAAAATTGTGATGAAGCTAAAGGAAAGATTTGGTGAAGGGGGAGAGGAAGAAGAAGAAGAAGAAGAAGAAGATTATGAGGATGATGAAGATGATCAACTAGGTCAAGCCCCACTTAGACTTACACAAGGTCAAGGACAAGACCAATAGGAAGAAGCAGAACATGGTGAAGGTGTCAAGGAAGAAGCCAATAAAGTGCCTAAAGTTGCAAAAAAGAAGAAAACAAAAGCCAAGGAGCCAACAATTAGAAAACCAAAGAAATTTGTGATGCTTGCACACCAAAATCTAGAAGTACCTATTACTAGGGCTAGCACAAGGGAAACTGCAAAGAAGACTCAAGAAGTTGAGAAGCCTAAAGGAAAAAGTGTTAGTGCAGCTACCAAGGAGGATGAGCTTGAAAAGAAATAGAGGAGAAAATATGTAGCTCTAGCCAAATTAGATGAGAAGAGGAGTGAATTATTTGACAAAAGTCAATTCCAAGTGGTAAGCTGTTAGGATAAACCACGGACAGAAATAAAAACTACATGCAAATATAACCAATAAAAAAAATAATAGAACACACAGAAATGAACACAAGGCACCAAGATTTAACGTGGTTCACCCAATCCCTGGGCTACGTCCACCAAACAGCAAGTCTAATCTTATTACAATCCAGTGATTACAACCTGATTACAATCCGTAATCCCTTACAGCTCAATACCGTCGCAAGAACCAATTTCGTATCACCACATATAAAAAATACCCAACCCTAAGCCCTTTTTATACAAGTATTAAACCGCTTTAGGGTTATAACATGTCGACCATATTATAACTATTTATGAAGTATGTACAGTACTTTCCTGATCAGTCACCACAATCTAACAATCTCCCACTTGGGGACTGATCAGGCTCCACACTAAACAACAATCTCCCACTTGGAGACTGATCCTGTAGCAATACAACTACCGCATGGGGCTCCCACTGGATCAAACCACCCTGGACTCTGTTGTTCTTTTATTCACATTTAGTCTAAAAGACCAACTGAAGCTGAAGAGGAGTTCAGCTTCTCCCTTGTGACAACCTTTGTCAACATATCTGCTGGATTTTCATTGGTATGTATCTTCTCCAGCTTTAACTGTCCATCCTCCAAAACTGACCGAATGAAATGGTACCGCAACTGTATGTGTTTGGTCTTAGAATGCAGAGCTGAATTCTTAGCAAGATGAATGGCACTCTGACTATCTGTGAACAAATAATTATCCTTCTGAGGATGTCCCAATTCTTCCAAGAAGAACTGAAGCCATATCATCTCTTTGGCTGCCTCTGTAGCAGCAACATACTCTGCCTCTGTAGTGGAGAGAGCATTAATCTTCTGTAGCCTAGAAACCTAGCTCACGGCTGCCCCACCAATAGTAAAGACATAACCTGTAGTACTCCGCCTGGTATCAATATCCCCAGCCAAATCTGAGTCAACATAGCCCTGTAAATTAGTAGTAGAGCCCCCAAAGTGTAAAAACTTATTGGATGTTCCTCTCAAATATCTAAGAATCCACTTGATAGCATTCCAATGCTCAAAACCTGGATGACTCATATACCTGCTAACGACTCCCACTGCATGTGCAATATCTAGCCTAGTGCATACCATAGCATACATCAAACTTCCTACAACTGAAGCATAGGGTACCTTGGACATCTTATCCTCCTCTTCCTGTGTCTTGGACACATCTCCTTAGTCAATTTCAAATGACCAGGTAAAGATGTGCTGACAGCTTTAGCATTCTCCATAGAGAAACGTTGCAACACCTTCTCAACATAATCAGCTTGAGATAGCGTCAATGTTCTGTTCTTCCTATCTCTGCAAATCTTCATACCAAGGATTTGTTTTGCTGCCCCCAAATCCTTCATAGCAAATGCATGTGCTAACTGGCATTTTAGCCCCTTAATATGATGCATGTTAGACCCAGCTATAAGCATATCATCAACATATAGATATAGAATAATGTAGCTATCATCATCCAACCTCTTAAAATAAACACAGTAATCTGAATGACACCTGTTATATCCATGCTCATGCATAAAACTGTCAAATTCCAGATACCATTGCCAAGGTGCTTGCTTCAGGCCATATAAACTTTTCTTCAATTTGCACACTAAGTTCTCCTTACCTTTGACCTCAAAACCCTGTGGCTGAGCCATATATATTTCTTCATCCAAATCACCATGAAGAAAGGTTGTTTTAACATCCATCTGCTCTAAATGCAAATCTTCAGTAGCCACAAGACTTAAAATAGTACGAATAGAAGTCATTTTAACAACAGGAGAAAATATCTCATCAAAATCAATTCCCTTTTTTTGTGCAAATCCTTTTACAACTAACCTGGCCTTAAATCTTTTCTTACCTCCTTCCTCTTCTTTCAACCTGTAAACCCATTTATTCTGTAAAGCCTTTTTACCTACAGGCAACTTGCACAAATCCCATGTCTTATTTTTCAGCAAAGAGTCCATTTCATCTTTCATTGCAGACTCCCACTGAATCTTAGTATCCACCTGCACAGCTTCATCAGAACTTTTAGGTTCACCAGCATCAGTAAGTAAAATAGAATACAAAGAGGGAGAAAACCTTTGTGGAGGTCTAATTGGCCTTGTTGACCGTCTAACATTCACTGGTGTGTGTGGTATTTGTTGTTGCAGTTGTTGCACATCATGAGGAATGGCTGGAACATCAGCTTTTGGAGTATCATCCAGCACTACGTAATCATCTTCTTTCTTCTCATGTTGCTGCAACAGATCTTTGTACAACACTTTTTCATTGAATATGACATCCCGGCTTCTTATAATTTTATGATTTTCAAAATCCCAAAGCCTATAGCCAAATTCATTAATGCCATATCCAACAAAGACACATTTCTTTGATTTAGCTTCTAGCTTGGTTCTATTTTCAGAGTCTATATGAGCAAAAGCTTCACAACCTAAGGTCTTGAGAAAAGAATAACTCACCTTCTTACCAGTCCATGCTTCCTCTGGAATACCACAACCCAAAGGAGTAGAGGGACCTCTATTAATCAAATATACTGCAGTATTGACAGCCTCCGCCCACATGTGTAAGGGCAACCCAGCATGCAACCTCATGCTCCTTGCGCACTCCATTATAGTCCTGTTCATGCGTTCAGCCACTCCATTTTCTTATGGAGTCCTTGGAGCAGTTTTTTGTCTATGAATACCATTAGTGGAGCAATAATCTTCAAATTCATGACTGCAATACTCACCACCATTATCAGATCTGAGACATTTTAATTTCTTACCAGTCTCATTTTCAACCAAGCATTTCCATTTCTTAAAAGTTTGAAATACATCAGATTTCTGTCTAAGGAAATAAACCCATACTTTTCTAGTTGCGTCATCAATAAATGTAACATAATAATGAGAGCCACCAAGGGAAGATGCCTGAGCCGGTCCCCATACATCTGTATGCACAAGCTCTAATTTCTCCTTTTTGTTTTCCTTCCCTGTCTTTACAAAACTCACTCTCTTTTGTTTTCCATACACACAACTTTTACATAAATCCATATTAACACATTTTAGACCTGGTAAAACTTTCCTTGAATGAAGTACTTTGATACCTTTCTCACTCATGTGCCCAAGTCTATTGTGCCACAGCGCTGTATCAGAATCTACAGCAGCTATTTGTTCTCCCTGCTCAACTGCAATAATTGTTCCTGAATATTCATTTTTCTCTGAAACAATCAAAGTAGAAGGAACAATATGACCTGTACAAAGATATAAGGTGCCTACTTTCACACCTTTTGCTACTACAAGGGAACCTTTTGAAACCTTCCAATTTTTATCATAAAAAGTAATTACACAACCCTCATCACCGAGTTGCCCTGCTGAAATTAAATTCCTACTCAGCTTTGGAACATGTCTTACCTCATGTAGTAGCCAATGATTCCCATTCTGCAACTTAATCTTAATTTTTCCCTTTCCAACAATCTGACAGGGTTCATTATCCCCCAAATAAACAAGCCCAAAATCCCCTTGGACATAATCAATGAAATAACCTCTGTGAGGTGTAGCATGAAAAGAAGCACCAGAATCTAAAACCCATGAATCATCAACACTCTCTAAAGATAGAAGCAAAGCATCCTCTTCGGATTTATTACTTACCACATTTGCCTCTTTGTCTCCATCTGATTTATCTCCTTCATTTTTCTTTCGAGTCCAACAATCTTTCTTTTTGTGCCCTGGTTTCCCACAGTACCAGCAATCATTTGGTCCTCTCGATTGAGACCTCCTCCCCTTTGACTTTCCTCTTGATTTCCCACAATTTCCAGAGTTACTTCCTCTTTCAGTCGTTCTGCCCCTGCTTTGTGCATTTAAAGCACTTCCTGATGTAGATCCACCTGAGGATTTTCTACGAGTTTCCTCACTTAAAATAACACCAATCACATCATCATATTTTAGGGTACTTGATCCAGGAACAGAATTACTCACCGCCATTACCAAGCCATTCCAACTTTCAGGCAAAGAACACAAAATCAAGAGAGCCCTAATTTCTTCATCAAAATTGATACCCACAGAAGATAATTGACTAGTAATAGTATTAAACTCATTTAAATGATCTACAACAGATCCACCTTCTGCCATTTTCATATTAAATAAACGCTTCATGAGAAATACCTTATTTGAAGCGGAGGGCTTTTCATACAGTGTCACTAGGGTTTTCATCAAATCTTCTGTTGTCTTTTCTTTTGTAATATTAAATGCCACCGATGGTGCCAAGCATAACCGAATGCTTCCGAGTGCCTTTCTGTCCAAAAGATCCCATTCAGCCTCTGACATAGTTCCCTGATTCTTGGCTTTTCCTTCCAACGGCTTCCATAAATCCTTCTGATATAAATAGTCTTCCATTTGCATCTTCCATAACTAGAAGTTCTTCCCATTAAACCTATCAACCCTCAGCTTACCATCATCTGCCATTGCTCCCACTCAACTGTGAGACTCCCACTTAACCATGAGACTTTCCTGCAGAGGATAACTGAAAAACAACTAGGCTCTGATACCACTTGTTAGGATAAACCACGGACAAAAATAAAAACTACATGCAAATATAACCAATAACAAAAATAATAGAACACACAGAAATGAACACAAGGCACCAAGATTTAACGTGGTTCACCCAATCCCTAGGCTACGTCCACCAAACAGCAAGTCCGATCTTATTACAATCCAGTGATTACAACCTGATTACAATCCGTAATCCCTTACAGCTCAATACCGCAGCAAGAACCAATTTCGTATCACCACATATAAAAAATACCCAACCCTAAGCCCTTTTTATACAACTATTAAACCGCTTTAGGGTTATAACATGTCAGCCATATTATGTCGGCTACCATGTCGGCTACTTCCAAAAAAAATTTTATGAAGTATGTACAGTACTTTCCTGATCAGTCACCACAATCTAACAATCTCCCACTTGGGGACTGATCAGGCTCCACACTAAACAACATAAGCCACAACAACTCTTCTATTTTAGACAACTTGTGTGATAATATCAAGAATAATGTAGATTTTTCTAGGTTCACACATGTTGTGTTTGACAAATTTTGAAAGGTAGAAATGAATAAGATGGAGGAGACTATATATATAAGATGATAGACATATTTAAGAACACACCTATTGAGCTTGTCAACTCATTACCCAAAAGTCTATATGATAGATTTGACTAGAGGTGGAAATATAATTTAACTACTAAAAGAAATATAAACTACTCTAGCTAGAGTAATGCTAGATTTGGACAATTCATCAATGTCTAAGGCCATAAACAAATACAAGGGGATATTTTCTCCCAAATATAGACTCTTTAACATTTTGTAGAATAATATTGAAGAGGTTGTCAAATAGAGCACCCAGATATGGAAAGTTATCTATTGGTTGACAATAGATAAGATAATGAAGAAGAACTTGAGGAGGTAGGTGAGGAAAAAGATGAAAAAGAGGTAGTAGAGACTACCAAGGATGGACCTGTCAAATATGGACATGAGGGAGGCATAAAGAAGGAAGTAGATAAGGCTATAGCTAAAGAAGAGTAGTAGCAAGATCAAAATCTACCTGAGGTACATATATCAAGTGTTAGTCCCCCTTATGTGGACCTAGAAAGTCAAGAGGACACAATTAGGATAAAGGATCTTTCCAATAACATAGTGCAGAACATCAATACATTGATAGAGGATGAATTGAAAAGGATACTATACGATTATAATTTAGCTACTAAATTATTCACTAATCCTATATTAATTAGTACAGATGAGATTGACAAAGCATCAACAGGGGAGAAACAGAACATTGACACATCTACTGTGCCCCTTACATCTATAGAGACAAGAGGTCTAGAAGCACTATAGGATGACATCACTAACAAACATGTTTCAATGCCCATTGTAGTATATCAAACAAAGGACTTAGTGATATTAGATGTTATCACACTAGAGCCAAATGGTTCAATGCAAGCAATTTTTATAGAATATCAGGATGGGATACAAGTCTATATAGGTCAAGAAGGTAGTTCTACACCTAACTCACAAGCACAAGGTGAAGAAAAAAAAATAGAGAAGGAAAAGGTTAGGACTGAAGAGTTAGTTTTGACTATGAAAATAGAGGAACAAATAGCAATTCAAACATTGGTTACCCTACCAATCTCTACATCTCCTATTCCTAGTCAAACTCTTCATAGGCCAAGTGTAGATGCTACACAATTATGATAATGAAGGCCTAGTCCTAATACATCTAAGGTTGGAGAAGGAACATCTTATGGTGATGTCAACTTAGATGAGGTGATTGAACTTCAAAAGTTTGATCTAATAAAAATCACCATAGAAGAAATGAGCATATTACAAGAAGCTCTAGCAAGGAAGAAGCACCAAGATTTACATAGAAGGGAGCACAAGCAAAGACAAGTTCTATATGAGATCAAAGAAATATATCTTGATGAATTCAGCCTCCTAGCACCAAATGAAGACAAACCTATTATTGAGAAATTGGTGAATATGGTTGATTAAAATAGTGATGCAAACCTAGACACAAATACTAAACTTCTAGAATGGTCTAAGAAGAGGTTTCAAACAAAGGTTGATGAAAATATTTCTAGTGTCATTTCACTAAGATAGTTTGACTTGGAAACCAAGATGGAGAGCATGAAGAAGGCGTTAGAGAATATATTTTCTCTATACACAAAGCTTTATGATGTGAATTTATTCACACAAGAAGCACAAAGGGCTATTGACCAGTTGGAGGGAGGTTTAAAGACTATAGGTTATATTCTTAAGTTGTCTCCTGGTCAAATCTAGACTCATTTTAAAAGATTGTTATCTACTCAAGGTCAGCTAGCTATACTAAATGTACAAGATGCAAATATTAGGGCAACTTTGAAAAGTATTCAATCCATGTTGACCCTACACATGAAGGTGTTGCACAAGGAACTAGTTCTTAAGTTGTCTCCTAGTCAAATCTAGACTAATTTTCAAAGATTGCTATCTACTCAAGGTTAGCTAGCTATACTACATGTACAAGATGCAAATATTAGGGCTACCTTAAAAAGTATTCAATCCATGTTGACCCCACACATGAAGGTGTTGCACAAAAATCTAGTTGTCACTAAAACATTGATGAAGAAAGATTCTCATCTTTCTACTCATGAGGGCCTTGTAGACCTTGCTATCGAGCTAGATGTTCAAATTCAATCTCTAGAGGTAGTGTGTAATCATTGGGATGCAACACTCAAGATTATCATGGAGGTCCATCAAAAATTTTTTGGACAAAAATAGTATTCATGTAGCACCCATGACATAAGTGTCAAAAAAGGGGGATATTAAAGAAAAGCAGAATTGAGATAGAAAAGGAGAGATTACACAAAGGGGGAGTAAATGTAGAAACAAAGTAAGCTAGTAGTTGAAGTAAATTTACTTAGCAAGGGTATTAGACTTAGATATAACATAGGATAATCAACTCAAGGGGAGTTATGGAGTTTTGAGGTATGACTGATAAGTCATCAATTTTGCAAACTTTTGAAGTTTTGAAATTGTGTATGCAATCTATGTAAATATTATAGATTATCTAAGTTATTCTTATAATTTAAGATCATATATGCATGAAAAAGTATTTTTTCCACTCATCTCAAAGGGATAGATTGTCGGTCTCATTTTGGTTTTGACATATGAGTGACAATACACTTAGGTCATTACTTAACAGTACCAAGTCCATGCCAAGTAAGTAGTGTATGCCAAGCATAAGTTGTCAGATAATGCATGTCCAAAAAGATATATAGTATGTGTCATGCACCAATATGTGACAAGTAGAGAGTTAGTGCCAAGTCACTCTAGTGACAAGAAAGTTAATACATGTTGAGTAATTTAGATGCTAAGTGAATAGTGGATGTTGAGTCATTTAGAGGTTGTGTTATAGCATTGAAGATATATTGGATGTCGAGCATCAGAGGCTTTAAGTGTCAAGTAAATAGTTTTGTACATAGTTGTTTGTAATGGCATAAACTCCTATGTAAACCATTTTTGGGTTGACTTAAGAATTGTTTTGCAATTCTAGATGATAAGAATGAATCTATATTGAGGATCCCTATGTAGTAAATGAAACCAATCATATTAAGGGATGTTTTAAGTAGTAAAATGGGTGAATCACAATCGTTGATTCCTACCTAACCTTAGGTCACCTAAGTCTTCTTAAGGAAGAAAAGCCCTAAAGATTTTATGAGAAAAGAGAGAAGTTTTCGTGCATAGACAGAGCATTCATGGTGACTAAGGAGTTGTGAGAAAGGAAATAAATTGTAGAATCAGTTAGAGAGAATAGAGGATAGTAGTGAGAGGATAGAAGTGATACATATGATCTGAGAGGATCAATTATACATCAGGAAAGAGGTGATATGATATCTAGTAGAGAGATGCTAATCGAAGGATCAAGGCTGAAACATTCTAACAGGTGAATTGGTAAAAATATCTTAACTGAGTAGTCCTAGTAGGATTTTGTAAATCCTTTAATAAGGTGCTTACTTCATTGTAAGTTGAATTCCTTTAACCAAGAACACTTCTAACAGGGTGTTGAAATCCTTTAATAGGGTGAGATCCAACAATCTTTGTAAGCCTTTAACAAGGAAAAAGTTTCATAGGGTAGACCATAGTTTATGATCAAACAATTGTAACCTTCATTGGATATATGTTACAACTTTAGTAGTGAAGACTTGTGGGTGTCATCCCCACCCTAGTTTTATTTTCTCATTAAAGGGTTTTTGGGTAACCAAATTTCTTGTGGCATATGTGTTCAATGTTATTTGTTTTCATGCTATGGATGAATATGCTTAGTTTGGTATTTTAGTTTACATGCAAATTGTGAGATGGATGTGTGGTGAATCTTTTAATGGCTAAAGTTTTGAAGTATTGATTCAACCCCCCACCCTCCTCAGAGTTTACTTTCCCTATTGTATTTCCAATAGAGATGAGAGAAAAAGGTGTCAAGGAATCTTAGAGACCAAGTTTGAATGTATGAACATAAAATCAACAACTACCAATGTCGAGCACTAGTACTCCTGATTCAAAAGGAAAGAAAACCAAGAAGAAAGGAGTGTAGTCCCCAATTGCATTGCAAGTTAATCATGTTACAATTGATGAAGATATTGTTATACTTGATTGGGACAAATAAACCTTGACAAAGGAGAAGATGAAGACAATAAGTGAATTGTTTCCAAGGAAGGCTAAGAAAGCCAAGATGAGAAGCAAGGATTACTTTAGCGACGAATCTTCGCCTTTTGGCGATCCCATCTGACAGGTCAATCATCATTTGGAAAATATTTATCATATTTGGGTCCAACCACGTCATCAGATATTTATCATATTTGGGTCCAACACCCAAGGTGGTTGCCCATTAGTTATCACATGATTGGTCAAAAATATCGGTGCAGTCACCAATGTGATATACAGTTTGGATACATTTATTTTAAACATATCATTAGCCTTTGCATGTTGTTTCTTATTGGCCGACATTATTTCACCATTACAACAACCATATAAATTTTCCCTTGGGTTGGGTGTCGCCAACCATTTTATTGACATGTTTCAATCACCTGCCCCATTTAGCCAACTATTTCCTACTATAGGCTTGCATCAAAAGGTGCAGTTCGCCTACGTTTGACATTCCCGCTTGTTAATCCTGCCTAATTTGCCAACCTAGATTGGACTCTAAGAAATTATTATTCTACACAATTCGCTATTTTCTGGTTTGGAGACTGGCATTTCTTATTTCTGCCAAACTTTCAAAGTGTTGAGTGCATTGGCCATTGACTCATGGACCCTGGTTTTTGTAAAAGGAAAGTGATTTTTTAAATTATTTTGTAAGTGGTATTTTTTTTTTTTTAGTTTCATTGTCCAGTGTCTGCTAGTGACTAGACATCTCACATGCTAAGATAGCCTATAGGTATTAGGTTTGTGAATTATCTTGGCCCTTAGGTAGTACTGTAGACTATAGTACTGTAGTTATAGTACCCTTTTTTTGAGAATGAATCATATTATTTTTATTATATGTAGTCTAAGTAGTTGTCTTTTGTTCAACAACTAAGTTGATTTTTTTTGCAGCCTTTATCAGTTTGCCATGTCAAATAAGAGGGGTATGATTCCTAAAATCAAAGAGAGGCCACCATTACCAAAACGCAGAACCATAGTGATATATTTTGGTGGTGAAAATATTGGCAACCTACAAGATTCACAAGTTAGATCTCCAGTGGTTATTGAAAAAGGAGATTCATGACAAGTTAGACCCTCAGACATTATTGAAGTTCAAGTTGGTGAACCTGATATCTCAGTCGAGGATGAACTTGAACAAGTTCTGGAGGAACTTCCACTAAGTAGGGAGTCACAAACTGAGATTATAGAGTTGGAGTCAGTCCCGGACTAGTTAGTTGAGAAAACCAAAATTGTTTCCATAAATCAGGTTCATGCACAAAAGGGAAAAAGAAAACTAGAATTGAAGAAAGATCGATCTTGCTAGGATCTGTCAAAAAGGAATTTTCAGTTAGAATGGGTGGAAAATTATTGGTTCATTGAACTAGTGCCCAATATAAATGATGGTAAGCCTCCTATAGAATGAAAATGTAAGATTTGCATGGAGATAACAAAGAAGGAGAAGAGGCTGCAGCTTAAAATTGATACCATAGAAAAGCATGTCGGTAAAGTTTACAAGAAGGAAATTATAGATGGAGTCAAAAAATCCATGCTAACTTAGAAAACAAAGGAGAACTATTTGCATATCAGGAATGCTGAAATATACGAGTTACACCAGTAAATACGAGAGAAGCATTTTACAATAAAAGGTTCCATTGAAGATTTCATTGGAAAAGCAACAGAATTGCAAAATATGGGAAAAGTAGTTCAATTAGGTGTGGTCTATTATATATTGAGTAGAGGACAGCCTATGACGGACTACCCTACAATGACTGCATTATTCCATTTTTTGAAAACTCGAAACTATCCTAACAATCATTGGTCGGTAAATAGTGAGTGGAAATGGGCTAAATGTCTTGCACAGGTTGAAATAGAAGATATGAAGGAATCTATAAAAAACTCAAATTTCATTGCATTGTCTCTAGATGAAGTTACAACAATTGATAATACTTCCTGGGTGTGCATGCATGTTTATACTATAAACAATCTTTATCATCAACCATTTCTACTATTTGTTGCTAAATTGAATCGTAGTACGACAGCTAAAAACTTATATGAATTATTAAAGACTACTCTAATTGAATCTGGAGGTTTGGATAGCATGGAGATTGCCAAAAAGTTGGTGTGTGTTGGAGCGGATGGTGCTTCGGTTATGAAAAGTCATAAAGGCGATCTTTGCAAAAAGATCAAGAATGATTTGGCATCCTATGCTATTCCCATTCATTGTATGGCCCATCAAATGAATCTAGCTTTTGAAATTGTTAGCAATTTTGGTTGTGTAAGTAAAGTGGAATCTTTGATCAAAGAGATTTACCAATACTTTTGTCAAAGTCCAAAACGAGTCTAAGAATTTCAACACTTTGATGTAGGACTTACTGATGCGAGGAAGCTTCTTAAAGACAATGATACCAGATGGATCTCTTTGGATGGACCAGTGCATTGAGTAATGTCTGAATACCCATCATTGCTTGGACTAATCCACTCTATGCGAGATAGATTCCCTTGGCTATATTCAAGCCTAACTAATGTTAGGGTACTCTTAACTTTAGTAGCTATTCTCCCCATGCTACAAGACATGAGAAATATTATAAAAAAGGTTCAACAAAGAGCTATGTACATCGCAAAATATAATAAGCTACATAAAATGACATGTAGTAGCCTGGATACTCTGTACTGATTATTACCATTAGATGAAACAAAGTTTGCAAAGTGGTTAGAAATCTCAGATTTGAACAATCCTAGGAACTTTTTACATATTGGTACAAACGATGAGGTATATGCCAGGGTACGTGGAGTTGACATACCAATGTAGTACTACGCCCACGTCAACCCCAACGAAGTAGGAAGTGAAGTTGAATCAAAAATAGAGAAGGTACTTTCACATGTTACAAGTGAAGCCTTCAAGAAGATCAAAGACTCTGTGCTTGATTCTGTCAAGCGAGTTTGCTATAATCTGTCATCAAAAATCAGATTTAGATTCCCTCTAGAGGAACTGCTGGAAGTGATGTTAATTATTTTTCCACAATATTGGTCTCTAAATAGTCCAACTAATTTTCAAAGAAGGATGACAACTCTGTTCAACATTTTTGCACACCTAAAGTAATCAATGGAGTCACCATAAATGAAATTGTAGATGAAACTTGACTGAGAGATCAATCATACTCTTTTGCAAACATAATGAGGGAACAATATGTTGTTATGGAGAACCCAAATGAAGAGGGAGTGGTAACAAAGCTTTGGAAAAACCTTGGTGAGAGTAATCATTTCAGAGAGGCAATACCAGAATATTTCAAGCTTACCAATTTATGTTTGACAATGATATTGGGTTCAGTGGAGGATGAGAGAGTTTTCAGTACTTTGGGCTTCCTTAAGTCAAAGGTTAGAAACAAATTAGACAAAAATTTGGATAATTGTCTGAGGCTCTATAATTCTAGGTATGAGGTAGAAAGTTTCCCTTATGATAGGGTTGTTAACATTTGGAGAAAGCAATGTCAAAGAAGAGGGATTGCAAACATTTCAAACACAAGTGGCAGTGGTAGTGGCAGTGGTAGTGGTTCATATCATGATATTGAAAGTCAAAGCAATGAAGATGATGTTGAATTTGGCATGCATAGTGAGTTTGATGCTGATAGTGAATCTAAAGAAAACACAACAAACAATGAAATGTTATATGTAATAAATGAGGAGGATTCTGATGATAGTGATTCTGAGCTGGTCCAAGCAGAACGACAACTATAGTAGCTTCTCAACCTTCTGTGTGAGTTAAGTAGTAGGCTAGTAGCTCTAATCTAAGACTCTACCTACTAATTAATTATGTAACATGTTTGTAGAAGTTAATTTATAGCCTTCATTCATTTTCCCTTTATAGATGCTTAATTTTATTTATTTATTTTTGAACATTTTGCTGTTACAAACTTAGTACTTACATGTGGAGATTTTCATTGATTGTATTTTGTTAACATGTTGAGATTTTCATTGATTCTAGTTTTTTCTTTAAGAAATTGTAACATAATGCATTTGATAGAATAAGCTCCATTAAAAAAAAATTGTATTATAATTTATAATTACAAATCAGCCTGTAACATAATACATTTAATGATTGTCAATTACAAACAATTCCAACCCTTTGCAAATGACTCAATGTCAAATTGCAATGACTGTGAATTCCCTTTTGCAGATACAAGGGAGCAACAATAGCTATAGGTTAGTTTGTAATTGTATATATGGTCAGATATGCTGGCTCTTGATTTTTGATATGCCATAGTATGTTAGTGCCTGGCTACCCAACTATCTTGATATGCTGGCTCTTGATTCCTGTAATAATTAACATTAAACAAAGGTGAAATTAAATCCAAAATTTGAAATTAAAGAGCAACAAGTAACAAAAAAATTATAGTTCTATCACTTACTATGTTGTTACAGTGTTACTACTTAGTGCTATCAGCTATGACTACCACTAATAGCAATAGTAATAGTTTGAGAAGATGACCCAACTTCACTGAATTTCTTTAGGGTGCTCCATTCTACATCATTTGGAAGCCCCATTTTTTTGAGGTTGTAGCTAATTAGTTTTAGTCTCATCAACAAAAAATACTTTTGAGAGATAGAATCATATGATAGGAGGAATCTATCTGTAGCATCACACATTGTTGACAGTGCTTTGATGCAACTTGCAATTCCCTCCGGAGTGAATTCCTCAGGCAATTCCCCTAAATGAGAATTCATCCTGCCCTACAAATTTTTCATGTAATTTTTGTTTCCAATGAATGTGCTTTCTAAGTTAGCAGGATTTGGTAATCCAACATTCAGCAAGTTCACTATGGTGTTATTCATCTTCATCAACTCTTTGGAAGTAGAATTGAGCAATTCACCAATTCACGTTAGTTCTTCACAATGTTGAGAGACATTAATGGCCATCACATAGGCATCCAAGCTATTGTTTATTCCATGGTTTTCCAAGTCCTTGTCATTGGATCTCTTTAGTTTATTGAGAACTTGGTCAAAAAGATCTTTTAAGGAATTGGTGAAGATTTGTCTTTTAGCCTAAAAATCAATTTTTACATTTTCAAAGACAACTCTGAGATTGCTATTTAAATCAAGCCATTCAACCAAACCATCACTGATCGTCATTATTTTGTCCCAAATTTCTTGTTTGATAGGCTTAACTATGTTTATTATAGTATCCTTCACATGATGGTCTTTGGAAGAGGTTGTTCTATTTTCTACCATTACATTCTCCACCTTTTTCTTCATTTCAGACATCTCTTTTTCACTCTTTTTTTGCATTTCCTCTAGTTGCCTTTGCCAATTAGTTGCTCTCTTCCTCTCATCCTCCAATTTCTTCTTCCAATCTTGGATTTTATTTGTAGTAGTTACCTCCTTTTTCTTGTTTTCCTCGAGTTCCCTTTTGAAATCATGGATTGTCTTTGAAGTAGACTCCTCCTTTTTCTTCGCACTGTCCAATTCCTTCTTCAAATCATGGAGACTTTGAGTAGACTCCTCTTTCTTTGTGTTCTCCAATTCCTTTCTCAAATTAAGGTTTTTCTTTGCAGCTAACTCCTCTTTTTTCTTTGCATTCTCCAATTCCCTCCTCAATTTGTGGATTGTGTTAGTGCTTGTAGTAACACTAGACTCCACTTTCTTTGCATTCTCTAATTCCTCCTTCAAATCACTAATAGTTTTTGCAATTGACAACTCTTTTTGTTTCATATTCTCCAATTGGTTATTCAAATTATGGATAGTGTCTGCAGTAGAATCCTATTTTTTCTTCTCATTCCCCAATTCCTTTTGCAAATTAAAAATCATACTTGCCCTAGACTCCACTTTTTTCTTTTCCTTCTCCCATTCATCCCTCAAAATTTTATTTTCCTTGGCAACAAATTCTAGTTCAGTTTTCAAGTCATGACCAATGCACTACTCTCTATAGACTTGAACAACTATGCAATAGATGCTTGTTCATTCTTAAGTCTTTTTTGGCACTCATCCAATTCTTTAGTCAAATGTTGCACTTGTTCATTCATCTTTTCTTGTTAGACAATTGCCTCTATAGGAGAAGATTTCTTTATCCTGTTTTGCAATTCTTTGAACCTATTGTCTGCTGCTTTCACCTTCACCTTCACATTATCAAGGTCTGCCTATAACTTTTCTATTTGCTTTGTAAGCCTTTTTTTTTTCCTCTCCTCTTTCAAACGTGTAGAGTAGATCATTTTGTTGCTCTCTTTTGATATATTGATTTTGTCAATATTTTTCACTTTTGACAAATCCATTTGAAGACTGGTAACTTGTATATCATTATGATTTATTACATTTTGTGGTGGATTATTATCTCTACCCAGGGGCATAACAGCCATGAAGTTCATCATTTCATTATTTGGATCATATGTTGGAAATATTCTGTTAGTAGATCCCTAACATTCGACAACTGCATCACTTTTCAAAGTCTTCATAATTTGCCTATTTCTTTTGCTTGTCTGTTCAAACTTTGATGCAAACTCGTTCAAACTAAAATTTGGGTTTTTTGACACAATTGAGTGTTTGAAAGGTGAATTATCAACTGTATCATTGAATGCTGATGCTCCTCCATCTCCAGCTAAACTTACTCCACCTACAATTGTATTTTGAGGATTGCCAACATACTGAAGATGGCCCATTCCAAATCCTGGCATTTTAGGACTATTTTCAGGGTTCTGTATAGAAGCCACTGGTGGATACATTTTTGAAGTAACCGCTAACATTTCTTGAGGTGTAATTGTCATAATTTTTTACTTTTTTGCACAACGTTCATCCATGCTAGTGCCAGTGTCAGTGCCAGTGCCAGTGGGATCAACTACAACTAGATTTGAAGATTTAACAAATAATGTGTTGGGATGACCCTCAAAAAAAGAAGTATAATGTTTTTTGCCCTTTTTAGATGAATCATCTTCAATCTTGGAGCTTCTAATGATTGGTTTACTTCCTCTTTTGGGTGGGTCTGGTACTGGAATTGGATTCCAAATCCCATCACCACTTGCACCAATGGGCCCTATACCTGCATAACCCATTTTTTGTATCATAGTTGCTCCTTTACCATACATTTGTTTAGTAGAATCACTCATTTGAAGTTTAATAATATCTTTGCCCCTGGTTGACGTGGAATCCTCAATACCTTGAATGTCAGCATCAGACTGGAGGTCCTCCTGTCTTTAAATATCACTGTCACTACAACTATCAAGTTGATATAGTACAGTTGGATGCTCTTTATCCCAATAAGTGTTGAAAAGGTCATCCTCATCAATTTCCTCAAAATTTGCTAATGTCTTTGGTTCACCCAAATTTTGCCTCATTTTACAAAACTTAGTTATCTTGGTTTGACACCACATTTCAGATATGTATGCCTCTTTAATTGCTTTTGGCATAGACTTCTTAGAAGGTTCAAATGCTTTCTCATAGAAATTTAAGTATGTCAGAGGCCTTGATTTGTGTGACTCTGATATGTGCAATGTCATAATTTGGGATGATATTTGTTGCATTGAAATGTTATTCTCTGCTGCATGTTTCTCCATCTCTTTCTTCACGTCATCCCACAAATCCTTGTTTTTTAACTTTTCTATCAATGGCATCTCTTGGTGTTGATATTTGCTCACAGAGTTCCCATTGGCAATGAGTCTTGTTTTTATTATGTTCAATGGATCATAATTCTAGTGACTGAAAAAATGAAAGCCAAGAAAAGTTACCAATTCATTTGCCACCTTGAAAGCCTTTCTCTCAAATGTGAGGCCTCCAATTGCGAAAGGAAAGGAAGGAAATATCATTTTCTTTTGTTGTCCACTGAAAAGTTCATCTACGCTCTCCATCTGCCTTACATATTCCAGTGCAAAAACCCTTTTTGTAACATCCATTGGAAGTTTGTAGGGTTCAAAGGCTAAACCGTAAAACCTTAAGACAATGTACTCTTCCATGAAGAACTAGTCAGCCAATTGAATCTGACTTCCCAATTGAATGCAATCTTTACAAGACATAAGCAATCTAGGCATTGTAGTGCCTGTGATTTTTTGGTAAATAGGTGCCAAAAAGAAGTCTACAAAATGGTTCTAGTTTTTATTGTTAGCAGTCATCCTCATCTTATGTGTCCACTCATATACTAGACTTGGTGTTTCTAATTCCTTCTAGGTTTTCTCATCAAACTTATAGACCTCAATATCAAGCTTGTTGTTCTCTGTCTCAAATATTGGGTGATGCTTTGCTAAAAGAATGT
Source organism: Cupressus sempervirens (assembly GCA_028749045.1). Taxonomy (NCBI): domain Eukaryota; kingdom Viridiplantae; phylum Streptophyta; class Pinopsida; order Cupressales; family Cupressaceae; genus Cupressus; species Cupressus sempervirens. The sequence continues at coordinate 750,827,140 of CM053789.1, read as the reverse complement.
AGCACAAGTAACTTGTGAATCTAAATTTCTTCATCTTGCCTGTAGTTGTACTTTGTTTAATCATTAGTAATTGTTGTTGCATAGATTCAACAATGTACCGAACAAAATCATATCTTATAGCTACATTGTCAACTAACTGACCTTGACAATGGATATTATAAATTATTTCAAGAACACTGGCCCCCACTTCCTTGTTACTATCCAATCCCAGGAAAAATGATAACAAAGAAATAGTATTCTGAACCTATGACACAAAAATATCATACTGATAAGGAGGCTTATGGTCTTTGTCTAGCGTAATAGTAACACTAGTAGTGGACTCTGAGGGTATTAAACCCTTAATATATGAATCTTGAAAACTTCTTTCTAGCTTGTCATAAGCCTAAGTTAGTTTATCCAAGCCAATGCGCTCCTTAGAGCTTTGTGTTCTAAACCCTAACCCTAGGTCTAACAAAGTGAAAAATTCACTCTCGGTTATTGATAAAATTTCCTCCTGAGTGTTTTGGTTTACAATTGTCTTTCTATTTTCATCATAATTCTGAGCACATAGCATTACAATTTCAAGGCAAGGGAATACTTTGGGTATAGTGAGGTTTGCTAATCTAGTAACCAGAGTAGCTAGTTTATTTGTATATGCACCAATACTACTATTATATTTGTAATAAATTCTCCTCTTTTGGGGATCTTTCCACTTACTAAACAATGAATGTCTAATTGCCATGATTCCAGAATCTCCATGGATAATAAGATTAAAAATATCAGGACATTCATCAGTGAAACCTGGGGTTTGTAACACTTGTTTGAGTTGTATAATGGTGTTCTTTTCCTTTATGGGTGCACTTTTTTGGGAGGTTTATGACTTTGTTTTGCCCATGCTTGGCTGCTACTGGTTATTAGACTTCAGACCCTATTCAAAATAATTGTAAAGTGTAAACCTAAGACAATTAAAATCAAGATTTCGATTGCTGCAAATTGTAGTGGAATTTTTTTTAAAAAAATTAAATACCTAGAATTGAGATTGGATAATTAGTGTTGTCGTCTGATACCCAAGTTTCATGAATCACACTTTCAGTCTTCAAAAATCAAAACACAAAATAGAATTTTGCCAATGCCAGTCTTTGAAAATTTAAAATTTGAAAACCCTATGGCTATTGTATTGGACTCTTGTCTTACAATTCCAAAACTCTCAACTTAATACTCTAAAAAGGTAATACTTGAAGTTTAATAGTTAAAATGAAAGTAATAAATAATTAATGGTTTTAACTTTAATGTACAATGTACATCTAACCGTAATAAATTGTCAAGACTCAAAGTCAATATTAAATAATGTAGGACATGTACATAAGTCACACGTGTCACAATTCTGGATGAATCTTGGCATATGGGAAAGCATTCCCCAAATCAGCCCGAAATTCATCTTGGGTCGTCGATCTATAGACTATCAAATGGTTATTAAATTTATTATTATTATTATATTATATTATTTAATATTATTTATATAATATTATTTATATAATATTATATATAATATTATATTAAATAATATAATAATAATGACCATCTCAATCTGATAGATCGAGATTCATCCCAGATTGTCAATGACTTGATGGTCATTATTATTATTATTATTAATATATTATATAAATATTATATGGTTATAATTATATTATATTATATTATAGACTATAGTATAAATAATTATATCATATGTTCTATTATTTTTAATTAAATTATTAAATTATTATTGTTGTTAAATAATTTTAATTTTTTTTAATGTAAGTGCATTGGTTTATATTTAATATTTTAATAATGTATTTTTTAATAGATTATAATATGTTATATTTTAATATTTTTATTTTATATTACTTATATTATGTAATCATTTAAGATTTATTATTATTATAAAAATAATATTTTTTTAATTTATAATTATTTATTTTATAATAGAACAAATAATATAATTATTTATACTATAATATAATATAATATAATTATAGCCATATAATATAATCATAACCATATAATAAAATATAAATATAACCATGTAATATAATATAATAATATAATATAATATAATAATAATAAATTTAATAAAATATATAATGACCATCTCAGACTCAATCTGATAGATTGACAGCCTGGGATGAATTTCGGGCTAATTTGGCGAATCTTTTCCCATCTACACAGATTCATCCAGAATTGTGACACGTGTCACGATTTCGGATGAATCTAGGCAGAAGGGGAAAGATTCCCCAAATCGGCCCAAAATTCATCCTAGGCCATCGATGACTCGATGGTCATTATTATTATTATTATATTATATAAATATTATATGGTTATAATTATATTATATTATATGGTTATGATTATATCAAATCATATGGTTGTAATTATATTATATTATATTATAGTATAAATAATTGTGGTTATGATTATATATTAATTAAGGTTATAATCTATTAATCTTTAGTTTTCCTTGAAGCTCCATTTGTTAACTTTTAACCAATCAGATTAAAGGAAAATAGTTAATTATTAACAGTTCACTATTTTTAACTAAGTCCCAGACTAACAGTAACATTTCAGCAGTGCATAATTTGAGAAACAAGATGCCAAAAACAAACTTACAAAGTCATAGACTAAGAAGAAAAATGATTTGAGAAGCCAAAAACTATTGTTTTCATTGATAATATTTTAGATTGTACAATGTACATAATACTGATTCATAGGTTACATATTCAAAATAGCTAATTAAATCACTAATTAACCTGGTTTTACTAATTCATAATTTACAAAAAAGGGTAGGGCCCAATCCAAAGAAAAATACAGATATCTTGAAAAAAAATTTTTGGCAAACTTTTGCCCTAATCAAAACATTTGTTTACCCTAAAGGGCCAAGGGAACAGGGAACCAAGGAACTAGGGAGGCTAGAAGCATGAGTAGGCTGAGGGGCCGAGGGATTGAAGCCTTTAATCAAAAAGGTCTTCAATTCTGTCCATGAGGAATCTATTGGAGAAGATGATGTCACTAAACTTGTCCAGCCATGTGAAGTCTATCTCACTGACATCATTGTCCAACAACAACTATTTCTACAAAAAAATCCTTCTGAGCCATTTCCACTTTCGATGGCGAGTTAGTTATCATTCATTCATGCTGAGCAAGAAAGGATTCTTATGTATAATGCACCCTATGCCTTCCTCGCAACACTTGTTTGCTACATCTACAAAAGGGATACCAATGCCTGGCCTCGATACCTGCTTGACCAATACAATAATTTTGACATCATCTTCTAAAAATGTTTCCTTACAAATGTTACACAGAAGCATTAGCATGTCTATTTGCTTGCCTCCAAGGTCGAGAAGAGATGCAAGGAAGCGGAAGGTAATATCCGTGGACACACGGTACCTCTTATCATTTCTCAAGAATTTATGGCCAAGCACCATGCATATAGCATGGCAGATAAAAGAACTTTGGCCATCTACCTTGCAAACCATGGCAAGGATATCATCAAAAAAATTTCTCAGAAAGGGCTTTTGCAAAGCCATATTAGTGCATTTCAGGCGAATTGGCGTATCCATGACTATGATTCAAGAAACTAAAAACTCTGCAAAGTGCAACTACAAACCAAATTCAGATTGAAGAAATTATAATATGAGAAATGATATTGAAAGAGGAATTGAAGAGCCTATTTAATGGTAGACTACAGTTGCATCTAATTCTTTGCCATTTGGCTTTCACGATCTTCCATATCTTATCTTTTCATATTCCTATTAGTTTTCAAGTGTGCGAAATGCCGAAATGTGCTGACATTAATGTCGAATAGTCAATAGTGCCTAACATGATTAATGATTTCCATGTAAAATTTTCCACGTGTCTCCATTCTGAAAAATTATGTGCAACTCCAAGTCTTTTCAAGTGAGTGGCCCTGAGATGCATCTACTATCGTTGATCTCTAACTAATCAATGGTCAATAAAACTATTGTATTTACTATTAACGTAACAAAAGTGACGATAGTCAACTTGGTAATTGTGACACTGACATAACAATGTTACAATATTATTAATAACACACCTAATACAGTACACAAGTTAAAACTTGAAAGTGACTACTCAATAGTCAGTACAGTCACTAACCAATACATGTGCAAATTTCGCTTTTAGATTAAACAATTTTTCAGTTTATCACTAAAGATTAGCCAAGACCATTACTATTCATTTTCCTACAAAACAAGTAATTCACCTCTCACATTATTAATTCATTTTTGGCAAGGGAAAAAATAGCCATCATTTATATATCCGTTAGTGAAAAAAATATTAATTCGCCACATTTAAAATGATTTTTGCTAGGGAAAGAAACAAATTGCCAACATATAATATTTTATTTCCCTATATGGAACAAAAAAATTGCCCTCAATATTAAAATTTTCCTACCCCCAAGATGTTGGATTCGCTAGCATTTTAGGCTTTTTTTTGGGGAGGGGTTTCTTAAAGTTATTCCTGATGAGAAGGGAATATTGACAAGGTACTCTATGATATCGAGGACATATTATTGATTCATTTTTTATTGATAATTTGGATGAGAATGCTCCCACTACTTAGAAACTGATAAAAAATGGAGAAAATAAATGACTCGAACATAGATGCAAATGAAAAACCAATCCAATGGTTAGAAAGAAAGTTTGAGAATAAACTTATGGAGCAGGTTACAGTAGAGATTGTTGTTAGATAGGTAGAGATATCAAACCTTGTAAATAATTTGGAAAAAATTTCTCTAAATGTACATACATTTTTTATAAGGTTATGTGATAATTCCAAATTTACAAAATATATAATGGAGAGAATGGATAAATTAAAGGAATATTTACAACATAGTTCTAATGCACTTACAATGGACTCAATTTCTAGCGCAATACACTTATCCAAGCGGAATTTTTAGTGAAGAAGGCTAACTAAATTGAATATAGAATATAGAAGAATAAAAGCTAAAATTAAATCTACTCAAGCTATGATGACACTATTGGAAACAATAATAGGAAAAATTATTATGTTGTCATTGATGTCAAACCTATTGGTAAGAGAAAGTGTCAAACCTACTAGAGAGACATTTACTAACACTATATAGTGTCATATCTTTTGATTGATGAAGAGGATTTGAAAAGAAGAGATCATGAGATGACCTAGTGAAAGGTTGAGTTGAGATGTATTAAGTATCATGGAAACACAATGGACACTTGATAAGTTATCCCTTGACAAAATAATGTGTTGTTTAGTCAATACATGGAGTAAAGAAGATAGTTGGATAAAGCTAAGAGTTGAAACAAGTCAAAAGGATAAGCTTGACCAAGTATTAGTGTTTCATAGTCAATGAAGAAGTTGAAGTATAAGATTAAGGAACTTATATCGAAGTCTATTGAAACAACTCAAGTCAAGTGTTTGTTATTACCAAGAAAAATGTATGAACAAATGTAGTAGTGACCAAGAATAGTAATGGCCAAGAAAGTATCTTGATGCCGAGTGAGAAAGTATAGTTTGTGTTGATCTACACAATAAAGATCGAGTTAAATAACACAGTGATTATTGAGTGAAAATAAAAGTTACAGTTTGAGAAAGATTTGATTTTTAGGCCAACAAAATTGGAATTTTGAATTAGTCAAAGTGTGTGGAAGGTAAGGAATCATGAGATGGTATATTTTATGCATGGGGACAGCTTTTTAAGTAATAAAAGGCAAGGATTTGATTAGAAGTTACTGGAAGAAGAAGGAGAACAAAAGGATGGAAGGATTTGATGAATCAAACCTAACCCTAAGATCAATGGTGATGTTTAAGTGGGAAGAGGTTGAAATTACATATCCAAGGATGCATAAGGAATTAATTTTAAGGTTAGGTCATTTTTTATTGGTGATCTTAAGGAGAATATATGAAGAGAAAAATAGTAGAGGTGAAGTATGAAGATTTTCTGAAGTGTGATTGCTTGAGAAGATACCAAGAAGATCAGTGATGGATATGTTAATGAAGGCTAGTAAATGAACCAACGGATGAGTGAATGGAGATCTAAATTTGTAAAGTGATTTTACTTTCCAAATCAAACCTACTGTTACATTCTAACCATTGTATTAGTCCAAAATCCTTTAACCAAGGTTGACCTAACAATCATTTTGTAAATCCTTTAATCAAGATGACATTCTAATGGAATTTTCTAAAGTCCTCTAACATGGCCACTCCTAACAAGGTAATTAAAGCCTTTAATGCATTCACATTTAACAGTGTGTTGTATAACCTTAAATAGGGTTGGATCTTAACCAAGCTCACTTCAAAATAGTGAAAATTGGTAGCATGTTACTTGGTGGTTTTTTTCCAAATTGGGTTTCCACATTAAATTTTGATGTCAAAAGTGTTATTTTCATGTGTGGATTTTATTGTTTTGCATTCTATGTTTTATATTAGTTTATTTATTGGACATATAGAGATAGAGAGTTAAGTAATTGCATGAAATGTTAAATTATTGATGTGATGTTGTAGAGATTGAGTAGGCATTTATGATTGATTAGTTTTTTTGTAGTGATTAAAATTTGAATTGGTATCTAGACCTAAGGATAATTGATTCAAACACCACCCCCACCCCCCCCCGCCCGCTCCACTCTTAGTTATTCTAAATCATTATAACAATTAGTACTAAATCATTGGTTCTTGTCAAGAAATTTTGAAAGGAATCAAGTCAAAGATCAAGATATACAAGAGAGAGGTACCTAATCTAAACAAGGATAACTTCCTAGCATAAAAAAGGTTGATGAGGTTGCAATTATCTTGTGTAGGAGATTCCACATCTTACTACTTGAACAATGAATACTTTGATATGCCTAGACCTGTGACAAATGAACAAATGAAAGAGAAGCTGGAGCACAACCAAATGATGATTGACCTTTTAGTAGCCCTTATGTAGAATTTGATGATGTGAAGGAATGCACTACTACTAAGAAAATGTGGGACAAGTAGGCAAAAATTCATGGTGAAGAAAAGAATGTGATGAGTGTTAAGGTAGAAAGCTTGAGAGAAAATTTTGATGATGTGAGAATGCAAGAAGGTGAGAATATTACACAGTATTGTAGCCAAATCAAAGAAGTGGTGATTTCTATCAGAGGAATGGGAGGACATATAACTGATGAAACTATGATAAGTACGGTATTGATGACTTTAGTTCCTATCTATGCAATCAATGTATCTACAATCTAAGCACTAAGATGTACACCTGGTAATGATCTAACCTTGGATAGTTTAATTGGTAGACATACTACATTTGAATTATAAAATTTTGATAATTTACTCCCCTACTAATGTTGAATCTACATTCAAAGCCCATCTAGCCCTTAATGGATCTAAGAAAAAAAGAAAAGAATATATGTATAAAGTGAGAGTGGATCTGATGATGACCTTGATAAATTTGAAGCATTGTTGGAAAGAAGACTTCCTAGAGGAAAAGGCAAATACAAAGGTAAAATTCTTATTATCTATTTCACATGTTACAAAGTTTGTAATATTGCTGCTAGATGACCTGACAAAGATGACAAAGAGGAAAGGAAAGATTTAAAGTACAAAGGAAGAAGAGATGGTAGAAGTAATAGAGACAAAAGATACTACAAAAACAAAGGTAATAAATCTTTCTATATTGCTAAACAGGATGGTTCTAATAGTAATTCTAATAATCATGATGAAAAAGTTGATTATGTTGCAATTAAAGATGATTCTGATGAAGATGAGAAACTTGTATTAATCTCACATGTGAGTAGGAATGATAGATCAATAATTTAAGTGGTTTCTCACATCATATGACTAGTGATACAAGTAAGTTTGATAAGTTAGAACAATATAATGAAAATAGTGTTAAGTTTGGTAATGATGCACCATGTTATGTGAAAGGTAAAGGATCAATTAAAATGAATGATAAGATCAAGTGTGATAATGCATATTGGGTTTATGGATTGAAATATAACTTTTTGAGTGTAGCATAGTTGATAAGTTCAAGTTATAGAGTTGATTTCCAAAACAAGAAGGTGAAGATCTATGATGCTACTAGTGAACTAGTTGTAAGCAGAGAGAAAACAAGAGATAACTTGTTCTATCTAGAACAATTTGAAGATACTTGTCTATTTGTACAATGTGAAGATGTTTGGTTATGACATAACAAGCTATGCCATGTGAACTTTGACAACTTAGTAAGCATTAGTAAAATAAAAAGAGTTAGAGGGTTACCAAGACTAAGAAAACCTAATAAAATGTTGTGTAAACAATATCAAATGGGTAAAATAAAAAAGGATAGTTTCAAAAGAAATACCTATTCTTTTGATGATATTTTGGATTTGGTTCATACTGACTTGTGTGGTGCTATTGGAATACAAAGTTATTATGGTGATAAATACTTTATAATGTTTGTTGATGACTTTTATAGAATGATAATTGTGATGTTTCTTAAGGAAAAATGTGATACATTTCAAATGTTTAAGTGGTATCTTGCTAGAGTTGAGAATAACATAGGTAAGAGTCCAAAATGTTTGAGATCAGATAGAGGTGGTGAATACATCTTAGATGATTTCAAAATATTTTGCAATGAAAAAGGAATCAAGAGGTAAATGAGTGCACCAAGGACACTACCATAGAATGGTATAGTTGAGAGAAGGAATATATCAATTTTGTATTGTGCAAGAAAACTAATGATGGAGAAGGGTGTTTCATAGAAATAATAGAGAGAAGTTGTAAGCATTGTAGTATACACTCTAAATTGAGTTCAAGTGAAGAAAGGAACAAACAAAACACCTTTTGAACTCTAGTATAGACATGCACCAAATGTAAATTATTTTAAAGTCTTTGGAAGAAAATTTTACATATTGAAAGATTTTAGAAAAAGTAAACTTGATGCAAAAAGTGATGAAGGATTCCTAGGTTATTCCACTAAGAGAAAAGCTTATAAGTGTTTGAATTCTAACACTAACAAAATGATGGAAAGTGAAAATGTTAGAGTTGATGAATTTGCAAAGAAAAATGAAGAAGAATGCAAGAAATAATGAATGAAGATTAAATAAAGTTCATCTATGTCTATGAAGGTGAACCTAGTACCTCACCTGAACTAGAAAAGGCGAATGCCAAGCATTAGCAGACAGGTACTATCGATGTTCTGTACAAGTGTTTTTTTGAGCATCAACAATCTATCAAGCATGAGGCTATAGGATTTGAGTCACAAGTTGTAACTTTTGACCAAAAGATAGTAGAAATCAAATTGTATCTAGAAATAATAGAAGAAATTGAACATGTAGAATCTAGTGAGCAACAATAAGAGGAACTGGGATCTAAACCTATATTGGAAAAGAATGTGAGAAGACATCATGTACCAAATCAAATTATTGGGGATAAATATTCAAGAGTCATGACAAGAAGAATATTGAAGAATGGTGCATGATTATTATGTGAATTTGAACCTAAATCTATCAAAGATTCATTGGAGAATGAAGATTGGTCAAGGAAATGAATGAATAATTTGAGAAAAATGAGAAAAAAAAGACATCAACATTGGTACCTAGACCAAAAGATAAAATTTGATTGGAACAAAGTGGGTTTTCAAAAATAAGATGAATGAGAAAAGTGAAGTACCAAGATAAAAGGAAAGACTAATTTGTAAAGGATATGCACAAGAGGGAGGGGTTGACTATGGTGAAACTTTTTCCCTAGTTGCAAGGTTAGAATGAGTTAGGACTTTTCTTGCATATGTTTCTTATAATAGATTCAAAATGTACCAAATGGATGTAAAATTTGCATTTTTGAATGGAATTTCAGAAGAAGTCTACATTGAACAACATGAGGATTTGTTGATCCAAAAAAAAAATGATTATGGTATGTAAGTTACACAATATTTATATGGTTTGAAACAAGCCCCTAGAGCATGGTAGAAAAGGTTACACAATAACTTGGTGAAAATTGGTTTTGCAAGAAATAATGACAATAGCAATCTATATTTGAAAAGTGAAGCTAAAAACAAGATATTGCTAGCTGAAATCTTTGTTGATGACATCATATTTTGAGGAAAGGATTCATTGAGAAAGTCATTTGTCCATAAAATGAAAAAGGAGTTTGAACTGTCAATATTTTGAGAGATTATGTTCTTTGTTGGTTTGCAAGTGTATCAGATGAACAAAAGTGTTTTCATCACTCAATCAAAGTATATCAAAGAAATTATGAAGACTTATGGTATGGAAGACTCAAGACTAGTTGGAACACCTATGGTGACTAGACACAAACTATCAAAGAATGATGATTTTGCTAAGGTGAATCAAACATTATATGGATTAATGATCAGGAAACTATAATATGTTGTACATAGTAGACCTAAAATTGCATTAATTGTTCGCATTTTTTCTAGATTCTTAGATAATCCTAGAGAAAACCATATGTTCATAGTAAAGAGAATATTGAGATGCCTGAAAGGAATAGAGGACCATGGCCTATAGTACAAGAGAAGTAACAAATTTGAATTGAAATTTCACACAAATGTTGATTGGCAAGAAATATTGATGATAAAAAGAGAACAAGTGGGGGGAGCTTTCTTCTTGGGAAGAAGATTGATTTCATGGACAAGCAAGAAGCAAAACTGTATTTCACAATCTACAATAGAAGTTGAATATATTGTTGCAATAGTGAATTATTCAAACATTGTATAGATCAAGCAATTGTTGAAAGGCATGAAGGAAGAGATCACTAAACCTATTGTGATTTATTTTGACAACACAAGTTCTATACACATATCAAAGAGCCTTGTGATTCATACAAAGAATAAGTATATTGAGATAAGTTATCATTACTTAAGAGATCTAGTACAAGACAAAGAAGTGAGATTGGAATATGTGAACACAAAGAAGCAGTTACTTGACATATTCACTAAGACACTACCTAAGGATGATTTTGAGTATCTAAGAGTCAAGTTAGGGGTCATTCCCCTACCCAAAGATAAATAATCATATATGATGCATTGCATTAATCATTACGAGAAAAATATCTTATAGATTTATGCATGAGCTCACAGTTTAGGATCTACCTAAAGTTGTGAAAAGGAAAAACAAGACAATAACCTATGAGTAGAAGAAGCTAAAAGGAGTTAATGTTGAGATAACATTATTGTATCAATCAATGGAGTGATATAAAGATATGTGTATGGATGTCTTTGGCATTATTGTCAAAGAGGGAGAGATTTTTATGAGTGAGTTACCATTCAAGGATAACATAGAAAGAGGGATAAGATTACTACATAGTAGTTACCATTCATATATCAAAGAGGTAATTTATGCTTATTTTCAAGACAGAGACATATGTTTCTACAGAGAAGAGTATGTACATAGTTGGTAGAAGGAGTATCCTGAGACTACATGAATGAGAATTAGAATGAAACTAAGATAGCGAGAACACAAACACAAAAGGAGCTGACAGTTAGTATTGAATTTTTTTTGATTTCATGGTAACTAGTATAGTAAGTGAAGTATGTGAGGTATTGTCATTAATGTCAAAGAGGTAGATTGTTGGAAACTAGAATTGAAGAATTTGGCATGTTGTCATTGATGTCAAAACTATTGGTAAGACAGTGTCAAAACCTACTAGAGAGAAATTTACTAATAGTCTAGAGTACCATATCATTTGACTGATGAAGAGGATTTGAGAAGAAGAGATCATGAGATGGCGTAGTGAAAAGTCTAGTTGATATGTGTTAAGTATCATGGAAATACAATGGGCACTTCATAAGTTAGTCCTTAACAAGATAATCATGTGTTGTTCAATCTATACATGGTGTAAAGTAGATATCTAGATGAAGCTAAGAGTTGAAACAAGTCAAAAGGATAAGCTTGATCGAGTGTCAATGTTGCATAGTCAATGAAGAAGTTGAAGAGGAAGATTAAGGAACTTATATCAAAGCTAAGAAAATTAGTTCAAGTCAAGTCTCAGTTATTGCCAAGAAAATGTATGAAGAAATGTAGTAGTGACCAAGAATAGTAATTTCCAAGTGATCATATTGATGTCAAGTGAGAAAGTATAGTGTATGTCTAGCTACACTATGAAAACCAAGCCAAAGAATATAGTGATTATTGAGTGATAGTAAAACTTACAGTTTGAGAAAGATTTGATTTTAAGGTTGATAGAGTTGGAATTTTGAATTATTCAAAAAATGTGGAAGATAAAAGTTAGTAAGATGGCATATTTAATACATGAGGAGATTTTGTTAAGTGATCAAAGTCAAGGATTTGATCAAAAATTTATAGAAGAAGAAGGAGAACAAAGGGATAAAAGGATTCAATGATTTTGATCTAACTCTAAGATCAATGGTGATGTTTAAGACGAAAAATATTGAAATTACCTATTTAAGGAGGCACAAGGAATGAATTTTAAGTTTGGTTCATTGTTGATTGGAAATCTTAAGGAGATTTTGTGAAGAGAAGAACAATAGAGGTGAAGTGTAAAGAGTTTGTGAAGTGTGATTGCTTGAGGAGATGCCAAGCATATCAGTAATCGAGATGTTAATGAAGGCTAGTCAATGAGCCAAAAGATGAGTGAATGGAGATCCAAATATTCAAAGTGAGTTGTACTTTATAGATTAAACCTAGTCCAAAATCATGTAATCAAGGTTGACCTAAGAGTCATTTTTGAAATCTTTAATCAAGGTGACATTCTAATGGAATGTTCTAAAGTCCTCTACGAAGGCCACTCCTGATAGGGTGATTAAATCCTTTAATAGGATCACATTTAATAGTGTGTTTCTTAACCTCTAATAGGGTTATCTCTTAACTGAGCTTACTTCAAAAGAGTGAAAATTGGTAGCATGTTACTTGGTGGTTTTCTCCAAAGTGGGTTTCCATGTTAAATCTTGGTGTCAAAATGTTATTTTCATGTGTGGATGTTATTTCTTTGCATGCTATATTTCACAGTAGTTTATTTACTAGTAGATAACAAATATAGAGACTAGGAATTAAGTAATTGCATGGAATATTAAATTGTTGATGTTATGTTGTAGAGACTGAGTGGGTATTTGTGATTGATTAATCTATTTGAAGTGAGTAAAAGTTGAATTGGTACATCTAGACCTAAGGATAACTATTTCACTCCCCCCCCCCCCCCCCCCCACCTTAGTTATTCTAAAGCATTATAAATAACACCTCATTTAGAGGTTATGCAAATATATTTAAATATTGCAAGAGAGTTAGTCCAAAAAATCCATATCTATCAGTTGTAGATAGTTTGGTGGATCTAGCAGCAAAGTTGGAGATTGAGATTCAAGCTATTGAATCTATAAGGACAAATTGGGATAGTACATTAAGTTCAATTTTACAAATTTGTAAATCATTTATGGATAAGTTTGGTTTGACCCCTACACCCTACCATCCATAAGTGACAAAAATAGGGTAGAAATATGAGAAGATTCAAGTCAGAGGATGATCAAGTTAGGGAAAGTTTTGAGCTTTAAGTTATGAACATGTATATACTGAGAGCAATGTTAGAACATATATATAGCTTTTTAGCCAAGAAAAGGTCATTCCAAAATTTTGAAGTTTTGTTGAGCATATAATGTTAAGTGTTTTTGCCACTAATGTCAAATGGGTGGATTGTTGATCCCTAAGGAAAAAATAATTATTAGTGTTAAAACCCTTAGTCATTTTCTAGGTAGAGAAGTCAAACATCACTATGATCAAACCAACATAATGGGCTGAGAAAATATATGAAGTTATGTACTTATTTAGTTTCGATTAAGCTCTAGTTAGTGTCAAGTACACACAATCATCACCAAGAAAAATTATATATGTCAAGTGATATAGAAGTCAAGCCAAACATAAGAGAATAGAGTATATGCCAAGAAATTTATTTCATGCCAAGCATAGTAAAAGTCAAGGATAAGTAAGGAAGAATGCATATGATTGACCATCAAGACTCTATTGAAGCCGAGTAACATAGTTTTGCATATTTATTTGGAATTGTACAAACTTTAAGGTAAACCATTTTTATCAAGCTAGAAGCATGTTTTATAGATTAAGGAGGTAATCATGGATCTAAATATGCATGATAATGAAGATCATTAATCTCTATATAATGTATTTAGCCAATTAGAAAATTAGAAGGTTCAAGCAAAAAAAGGGATGAATCTAGATCATTGATCTTGATCTAGAAGCTTCATTAAATGGATATAAAAGGAGGGCTTTGGACCTAATTCATGTTTATATGAAGTGTGTAATCAAGAGGAGTTTGAATGCAAAGTTTGGATGTGAATCAGAGTGTTAAAGGAAGAAGCAAATGAGTAGTTAATGTAGGTACACTCTAATACCACTAACAAAGGTATGCTCTGATACCACTGATGTAGGTTCACTCTGCTACCACTGACAAAGGTATGCTCTGATACCACTGATGTAGGGCACACCACCCTTACAAAACTCACAACCAAGATCACAACAAGATGGAGACAAGGAGATGACAAAATGCTTCATTAAGCATCCATTAATACTTGAAATTCATTACAATATTCTCCAAATAAAAGGACTCCAAATTCTTACAATATAAGAGCTATTTTCTCACTAAGAGATTCTACAAGAAAAAGCCTATCCTTCAAGAGGTTATACTCAAAGAGCTTCTACTTCCCCAACTTCTACTTCTCGAGCTTCCTTACAAGAGATTACATTTGAAGAGCTTCACTACAAGAGCTTACACTTGAAGAGCTTCTATTTTAAGAGCTTGATTACAAATGAATATAAGCCTTCCTTAAATAGGCACTTACCACCCAATGCATGATTTATCCACAGCATTCTAGAATTTCAACAACCTTCTAGAATATCTACAACCTTCTAGAATTTCCACCTAAATACAACTAAGCACCACCATATGGCTCAATTAGAAAATTACATTTCCTTTATGGATCACAACAAATATTAAATGCATGATTTAAAGAACTTTCCACAAACTTCTAAGTTGCCACCTACACACCTCGATTAATGGAATAACAACTATTTTTATTTTTATTTTATTTACGCCACCTATGCACCTTGAAAATAGAAATTCCTATTTTCTCCTTTTTCCTTATTTTTCAATTTTTTATTATTTTCTTTCTATTTGTGTCACTTTCTCTCTCCTCCATAATTTTTTTTTTTTTTCTAATAATTTAATTTTCTCATGCAAGATGCTCCTGCATCAAACTCCTAGGTAGATAGAAAAGTGTGTCCCACACTTTCACACCAAAAGAAAGATATACAACTATCTTCACCACAAGCTTTCACCTCAACAAGGACAAGAAAAAAACCAACATGCATATCTTCCACATTTTTTTTTTCTAATGCATGATGCTCCTGCATCCGACTCCCATAGTAGGAAAAATTTTGTGAATATGGATTCACAAAATGAAGTAGCCATTGTTGACATTTTTTTTTTCTCTTCCTCCAACACATAGCTGGAACAAGTATTCGGTGCCAATATATTTCCTTCTTTCTTCTTTTCCAACACCTAGCTGGAACAAGTGTTTGTTGCTGAAATCTCTCTTCTGCAATGAACTCTATCCAAGTATAACTTTCATCCTCATCCAATTTTGTTGAATTAATCACACCTATAATAAACCCAACAACACCATACCAATCTTCCTTTGCATACCATACATCATGAACAAGATCCTCATGCAAACCATCATCAATATCTTTCAAACTCACCTCAAATTCAACATCATATAATTCATAGAAATTTACCTCTTTCACATCTTCATATTTGATTTCTTCTTCTGTGTCTTCAACATGGCATGTAATAACTTCACTTGCTTGATCTCCAATAAAGGCACTATACTTTTCCTCCATTGTTGTAATCTTCAAATCAGCTTGATCTATTTTAGGTTCACAAATCTTGTCATCTTCATGCTCTTCCTCTTCTCTTTCATCTTCTTCGGCTTTAGGTTCTCAAATAATTTCCTCTTCATCCTCTTTCTTTTTTTTGTACCACATTTTTGATACTCCACTAGATCTTCTTTCTTTTCTACATCCAAATAATTATCAATGTCTCTTTTCTGGTAATGTGCTCTTCTTATCTGCAACTCAACTTCTAATTCATTCACTTGCTTCTACAAATCAACTAGCAATAACTGTTGATTTCTTGCTCTAAATTTCTCAAGTTGAGGAATCCTTAGAATCCATCCAATCAAAAAAAATCATCTTCTTCTTTCTCTTCTCCATACTCAAGTCTTTAGAAGATAAATCTTGTGCAACACAAGAACCTTGTGCAAACTGCCTCACACTCGGTGATCTATCTACACAATCAAGAACTTCTTGAAAAACTTCACCCAACTCAAGGTCCTGGTGCAACCTACCTCATGTTTGGCGATGAAAGAGGTGATCAGTGAATTATGGAGTTAGTGATATATCAAATCAAAGAGGTGATCAGTGAATTGGATGGAGGAGATCTATTATCAATATTGAAGTGCATACAGAAGGATCAAGTACTACCATTCTAATAGGTGTTTTAGGGATTAAATTTCTTAATAGAGTGGCCCTAATAGACATTTTGTAAATCTCCAAATAGATTACTCATTTAATTTTGTGATGTTTAAATCCTTTGATCAAGGTAGGACTTAACTGAGTCTTGTAAGATCTTAATAGGGTAGAACCCTCATAGGGTAGATCATCAGAAGTAATCAAATTTGTAGCCCTAATAAGAAAACTTTATTTTTGTAGTGGTGATGTCATCCCCACCATATTTTTTCCTTCACCTTATGTAATGCCATACCAAGGAACCCAAAAGAAATTAACCTATTATGTCACTAAGTTTGCCAAACATTTTTTTGAAAGATTAAAAAAACAAAAGATAACATAGCAAAATAAATAACTCACATGCAGACAAAGAAATACATTAACAGTTACATCTCTTAGGGTTTCATGATGTTGAATTAAATACAAAGTTTTATTAAGATTAAATATAATACATAACAAAATCCACATCATAAAATAACCATAAGTATGAATCAAATGAAATAATATACAATTACAAAAGATGCCACATGGCATAACCAGAATGCATAATAATCCTCTATACAAGTGACATGCTATCAAATGATAAAAGAATATACATCATGATAAGGTAAAATATCTCATAAGATCTCTAATAATCAAAGTATAGTACATCAAAGTATGACCAAAGAACATAATCACAAGATTAGAAGAATAGAATAACTACACAAGACATCTAGCATTGGCATCTAGCTCTTGGATCTCAATGGTATAAGAAACACTACCACTTGACCTCATGGAACCTAAATGGCCCACTCCCACCATGCTAAGGAGATAATCTCAATCCCCAAATGGATAAAAATCCAAAAATCATAACAAGAATCTAGGTCAAGGAATCATGATAGCAATCTATCTCAAAGGTACTAAGTACACAAGTGACATCTAATCCCAAAGGCAATGCAGACACATAGGAAACCTAATATGCATGTGGACAAGTGCCAACACATGAGCCAAATCTATGGTTTCCCTGGTAGCCTCTTTACACTCTGGCCTCATAGTGACTCTATGTGGCATCAATATCCTTTCTTATAAACAAGGCATACTAATAAGGCAAGGTCACAACCAAGCATCATCTCTACTTCCATCCTAGCCCATACTAGCACTCGAGGCATGGGCAAGGTAAAAAATTGACTCCCATTTAATGAAATATTGTCACTTATTAATACAACTTACAATGGGCTACCTAGGAAACTGTTAGCCATATTTGCCCTTCTACCAAAATTTGAGTTTGTCTATCTAACATGTCCAATGGTCATACCTTTTCAAATATTCAAATTATCAAATGCTATATAAGGATCTATATAAAACTTTGGCCATATCTTTTTATTCTAAGTTTCGTAGCCTTATTTTCATGTTATGCCTTTGAAACATTTTAAGTTGTGACTATGTGATCACCCTATGGTTCACACAGTCACGGTAGGTTAAGCGTTAACTAGAGTTCAAGTAGTGAAGATGAGATTGCATTATGTTTGCATTGTCATAGAGTTAGCTGGCTCAACCAAGGTCAGGGTCCTAATAGGGTGACTAAGTTATTTTCACTTGGTCACAAGGTTAATTTGATAGACCATGGTTTAAGTTAGAGTAGTGCAATAGAAGAAAAACCTTCAGTGTTTTAGAAATGCATTTCACACCATTAGATCTTTCAAATCTATGGCCAGTGTGCTATTGTAGCATGTTAAGAAGGAACTATGGTAAGAGTTGTGACCAAGAAATTTTTTTTGTTTCACTTGGTCACAAGGTTAAGAGGTGGAGCTTGAGTCAAAGTAGAAATGGTGTGAGTACGATTAGGATCTTAGTTTCACAAGGTCATGATGGTTAGTGGGAAATGTTGAAGACAAGCTATGTAGTAGCAATAGATAGTTGGTCACAGTTTTGCAAGTACTAACTATTAATGAAGAAAGGTGGTGGCAAAGCTATGATTATGGAGATTCCTTGGGGTTAAAAAAGAGCAGGGTATGAGTCTAGAAATGCAATGGAGCACACAGGTAAGAGTTTTGAGGGCAAGAGAAAGGGTTTCCAAGACAAGGGCAAGGGCTTGGAGCAGAAATTCATTAGGAATGAGGATGATTTTCATGGCAGTCTAGTTCATTATCAATAGTCTACAGGTTTGGAATAGCCTAAACATAGACACGGGAAGAAGTTGATTGGTTTGGAGCAGCTTTGTCAAACTAGTTTTGATCCAGTTTGCCATGAATTTTCTTCCATTTTCTCATCTACACCTTTTGTTCAATTGGCTCAAGATCATGATTTCAGCTAGATCTTCACCGCTACACCAATCATACAACCAATCAACTCCATATGAAACCCTTTTCTATTTCAGAGATGGCCTTTCAGAGATATTAATTCCAAAAGGGTTCCAAGTACTATTGACAAGTCAATCTTCAAAGGGAAAGCAATTCTTCAACTTGCAAAACCTTTTTTCCTTAATCCTTGTTTTCATGATCATCAATCGTAGCTGACATCTAAATGCCCTCCAGTTTCTAAACTTGAGACTTCCCCTTACTTTGAAATGGGTGAATCATCCCATCATCATCAACAATCTCATCTACCAAATTCCTTTGGGTGGGACAATCTTTTTCACAATAATCCCTCAATGGTTCATTCATTTTAGTGGAGTAACATTTCAAATTTAAATTCATTACTACCTATAAAGGTGATTGTGTGACACAAATCTACCTTTGCATGGAGGAGTCACAACAAAAAGGTGTTCAAAAAATAACCAGTATTTGATATATATGAAGGTGCTCCTCTTGGCTCTTCTGTTCAAATGCAATCTATTCAAATCCAAAAAGGTCTGGCTCGACAAAAGTTAGTCTCGACAATTGATAAAGTCTCCTTCATACCAAAAAAGACTTAGAAGAAAAAAGATCAGGGTAAGGCAGATCAAGGTACTTAGCACTCTGCACATGGTCATGGTCCACAATTACATGGTCCATAATTTCAAGATAACAGTCAAGAGAAATATCAAAATAATGTGGAACAAAAGTTGGAGCAAGATCCTCTGAACTCTTCACAACAATAGTTGCATGTTACTTTTTCAAATCAAATGTTACAAAATTTGATCTCTACTCTTCAGCAGAAAGCTCTCATAGGTAAGTTTTCTTCTACTTCATTATCCTTTTTAGATATCAAGAATTGGGCTTTCAACTTCTGGTCTAGCCTGATAGATATTTTTTATCATGATTTAGAATCCAACTTCTTTATTGCTATCTTTAATTTGAAAGAAGAAAGAGATGCTATGAATAAGCAGAAGGGTTGGTTTTGTCAGGGTGTGGGGTTATTTACCATGTTGTGGATTCCAAACTTTAACCCCAAAGATATAAATATCCAATTCTTTCCATATTGGGTTTATTTTCCTTCTCTGCCTTTGGAATATCGTGAACCTGAGATATTGGAAATTATAGCTAACAAGTTGGGAATTTTTTTTGAAGCATGATTTGATTCCGTATGGATGACCTCATTTGGAAGTCAGGGTGTCTTTATTGAGTAATATGCATAAATCATTTCCTCAATCTATAGCTCTCATATCCAAATGGGGAAAATGGATACAGTCAATTAAGGTGTAGGATCCTTCTGTGATTCTAAAATTCCAAGATAATCTTGGTCATTTCAGTTATATGTACCAAACTAGTCAACAAGATATCTTACAAGTTTGTCCAGATTATTCTTCAGACCCTAATGTTTGTTCTCAAAAAATAAAAGCAATGAATTGCAATACTTCTGAGGTCAACAACATAGTCTCCATGACAGAGGGCCAAGATTATTCAAAAGATAGCTATATATATGAAGAGAATTCACATGCAGCTCAATATATGTTAGATTCATTCATGATTTTTCTTCAACAATTTCTTTGCCTCTTCACTTTATTCAAGAGCGTGTGCTGCAATAGTAAAAAATTTATGTTGGAGTACGCCCCTCCATTTCAAATGGATTCCTCTATAGATATGAGCTCAAAATTGTCTCCCCTAGTAGACCTTCCACAGTCTGTATCTTCAAAGTCATTAAGTTTGATCACATTCCAAAATAGAAGTTTTTCACTGTCAATATTAAGGTAGCCCATTTGGTGCCTTTCTATTTATCCTTCTCCTGTCATATTGACTTTTATTTGTGATCAAATTTTATCTGAAATTACTACCTCTATAATTTTTTATATTGCCAAAGAGGAAGGTTTGCATGCTAAAGATTACAAGTCACCTATGATTGACAACTTGCTTCGAGAATTTCAGTTATGGAATAAATTGATCCCAAGTTAGGCATTTGAAAAATAGATAGTTCCTAACCAATTTGACAATCAGCCAGTTCTTAATAGTTTTCTTCAGGATTCTGGTGCAAGAATTGTAAGCTCAGTGGTAGGAGATTCCTTGGGGTTAGAGACCAATATTTATCAACTAGTGCAAAAGTCTACAGTTTTGTCTCCTCAAGAAACTCAGCCTCAAGATTTTCAAATGCAAGATAGCCTTAAAATTTAGCCTTTATCTATAGTGCAAACCCTGTCTACAATAGCTCCTCTTGCTAAAACACCAAAGGCTAGAGGTGGACAAAAAGGTTCCAAAATTAAATCAGAAATTGCAGTAGGTATTCAAACTACATTGGATGATAGTTTTACTGTTATCAGAAGATCAACAAGGAGAACTAGGTGTTCTCCTTGTCCCCAATGAAAATCATCTCATGGAATTTCAGAGGTTTAAATGCCTCTGACAAGAGACAAAGAATCAAACAAGCCATTGATTCTTTGCAGGCATATATTATTTTATTGCAGGAAACCAAATTATCCCAAAACAATTTTGAGAAAACCATTGCAAGATGGAAAAAATGGAAGGCCTATCATATGCAAGGTTTGGGTGCCTCTGGAGGTTTAGCAGTTCTTTGGAATCCCTTTATAGTTAATTCTCAACTCTTTTGACAAGAAAGTAATTGGCAGTTGATACATATAATTGCATTTGATATTTCTTTTATCCCAATTAATGTATATGGACCTGCTTCAACTTTGGAAAAAGCATGTTTATGGGATTCTATCACACATTCTCTTCAAATGCAAGATCAACAGAAAGTAGTTATTAGAGGTGATTTTAATGCTTTATTAGCTCATTCAGAAAAAATTGGTGGTATTATCCTCCCCCCCCCCCCCCAAAATGCTACAAGATTTTAATGTGTTTGTAGATAATAACAATCTGATGGATGTTCATCCTAATAATGGATTATTTACCTAGACTAACAAGAGGTTTGGATTTTCTAATATTGTTGCTTGTCTTGACAGATTTTTCTTATCTAAAGATTGGAAAGTTGAGTTGCTCAGATATTTCTTCAAAAATCCTTACCTTGCCAAGATCTGATCATTTTCCTATCTCACTAATTCTCAATTGTAATAACAAATGTTCTGACCAACACTTTCATTCTTCTTTCAAATTTGAAAGCATGTGGCTCAGGCATCCAAAAGTTTTACACAATATTCATCAATAGTGGAATGAAGTTCCAATGGAAGGATGGAAAATGCATCAGTTTGCAATGAAATTGAAATATATCAAGTCTCAAATTTGAATTTGGAATCAAAAAGTTTTCAAAAATGTGTTCCAACAAAATGTTATAGTCAAAGATCAGCTAGAAGAAGTTTATAATCAGATCATCCAAAAGGGCATGAATGAAGAAACATACTTTTCTCAAAAGAATTTGCAGGAACAATGGAAGGAACTGTGTTCTAGAGAAGAGATGTACTAGAGACAAACATCCTGAGAATTATGGCTTCGAGATGGGGATAGAAATACTAAGTTTTTCCACAATTCAGCCAAGCAAAAAAGAACTAACAACACAATTTTTCATATCAAAGATGCCTTTGGTAACCTTCTGTCTAATGAAAATCTTATCAGAACTGAAGGCGTCAAATTCTTTAAGAATCTTCTTGCACCTGATGTCTTTCCTTCTCCTTTTGCATCACAAGTTGTAGAACTCCTTGATTCCATTCCACAAGTGTTAATAGAATAGGATAATGATATTCTGATGGCTCCCTTTACCATTCAAGAAATATGTAAAGTTGTCTTTTCTTTTCTGCCTGACAAAGCTCTTGGGCCGGATGGTTTTATTGCATTTTTTTACCAAAGTTTTTGGAATATAATTGGATGGGATTTATTGGTAGCTATGGAAGAATCTAGAAGATCCAAAACCATGCTGAAATATTTTAACACTACCAATATTTCCATCATTCCAAAAGTGAGGGATCCCCAAACTTTTGCAGATTTTAGGCAAATCTCCTTATTCAATTTATCCTATAAGATTATTACTAAAGCCATATATCTTAGGATTCAACATCTTATTCCACATATTATTTCCCTAGAGCAAGGTGGATTTGTCCTAGGAAGGGAAACCATGGAAGGGACTCTTGTGGCTCATGAAGTTCTCCACT
Organism: Cupressus sempervirens; assembly: GCA_028749045.1. Taxonomy (NCBI): domain Eukaryota; kingdom Viridiplantae; phylum Streptophyta; class Pinopsida; order Cupressales; family Cupressaceae; genus Cupressus; species Cupressus sempervirens. The sequence continues at coordinate 750,804,196 of CM053789.1, read as the reverse complement.
CTATTAATTTAAATAAGACTTCAAATTTTGTTATCAAACTGGATATGATGAAAGCTTATGATAGAGTTTGTTGGAAATTCTTGCTGCAAATACTTGCTAAAATAGGTTTTTCAAAACGTTGGTGCAAATGGATTAAGGCTTGTATTTCAGGGGCTTGGTTTTCATTGGTCATTAATGGGAAGCTTGGGGGTTTTTTTCCTTCCACACATGGGATCTGACAGGGGGACCCTTTATCTCTAGTGTTGTTTATTATTATGGCTGAAGCTTTTAGTAGGGCCATCTCACATCAACATTTGTTAAATAAATGGAAAGGAGCTCTCATTTCAAGTACAAACATATCTATCACACACTCTCTTTTTGCGGATGATACTCTCCTATTTGGTTTGTCAAATGTTGAGGAAGCTCATAATATTATTTATACACTTGATCTTTATTTAGTAGTGTCTGGTCAGATTATCAATGCTCAGAAATCCAAGATCTATTTTTTCAACACTGTCAAAATGGTCTCTGATAAAATTAAATAGATCTTGGGTTTTTCAGAAGACTTCTTACCCTCAATCTATTTGGGTATTCCTTTCTTCATGGGTTCAAATAAATCCTTGTATTGATCTTCAATTATTTAGCATATTCAAAGTTGAATTTCATCTTGGAAAGCTAGATGGTTGTCATTGGCGAGAAAAAAATTGTTGATCAAGTCAGTTTTAGCTGCAATCCCTAACTATTTTATTATTGTCCTTAAGATCCCACCCAAAGTACTAGATACAATTCATAAATTGATTAAAGGTTTCCTATGGTTGAGTAATATGGATGAGTCTTGAAAGATTCCACTCATCTCTTTTGAAGATATGTCATACACTCCTAATCTTGGAGGGGCAAGAATTCATGATCTTTCCTATAGAAATGAAGCATATGGTGGGAAATTGATTTGACACATGTTTTCTAAGTCTCAGTCCACATGGTGCAAAATTATGTAGCAAAAATATTGTTAGTAAATGGATTTGTCCTCTCCAAAAATACCTTTACAATTGACTTTTTAATACCCAAAAGAAAGACAAACTCTGAAACTAACAATAGAGTCACTTGCAATTATCTTGTCAAGTGCTCTCTAAATTTTGAAATGAAGGTACAGCTCCCTCCTTATGATTTACAATAAATTATTTTTTGGTTATGCCTTTAACCTAGAAGGCAATGAAGGAATACTAACATCCATTCATCAACATGATTGAATATTAAAATAAGAAATAGATGGACAATTTTAACTTCCTCCCTCAGAACCTTTAAACTCCAAAATACATTTCCAATATGCAACAAAGGAAAGCTAAACTTTCTCATGCAATTAATATCCACAAGAAAATGAATCACAATAGAGTAAACAATAGTATCTACTCCAAAAAGTTTAACATAAAATATAAAACTGTAGAATTTTATATACTTTGCCACAACTTCAAAAAATATATTCAAAGTTTTAAAGCATAGAATACTTAGGCAAAAATAGTTTTGAATTAGTATTCTATGGAGAGATGAACTTTTCTAATACAAGATTGAAAAAAACTAAATTGTCTTCCCTTTCCTTCAGAAGTGCAGACTCCTTCAAAATGGGAGGAACCCATTTACAATAGAATTTCCTATTTTTAAAGAAATCCTACCCAAGCCGTCTCTCAACTACCCTAACTCCCTTTCTTTTAAAATCCATTTTCCAATCCTGTACAACTTTTTCATAAAACCCCCTATTACATTAATAATTAATTCTTTAAAGAATTAAACATTTTTAAATCTCTTTCCAATTTACCCTACCAATACTAATTACAATAATAATAATTAATCATTTAAAAAAGAATTAATCATTTTAAATCATTCTTTTCCCAATATAATTCTTCTACTTTCACCCTCATATTATAATTAATTCGTTATAGAATTAATCATATGAGAAATTAGATTAATGGTTTAATAATTAATGACTTTGCATTTAACTTGAATATATTTAATACATTAAAGAATTAAATAATATAAATGCAAAATAATTTGTAGGTTTTAAAAGTTTCTAATTTCTCATGTTGTTGAGTCAAGAGGGGAAATATTTAGGGTTCCAAAACCCTAGCTAATGTTGGCTCTTTTTGGGGGCTGCATTTTGTGCCGAGATGTAGAGAACTCCAAAATCTTTGTCTATCTTTATCCAGTGCCTATCCATTGGGTCATAGAGTCATTATTCCATTTACCATTTGAATGAATATTGCAATGTATGTGACAACATCACTTTAGAGAGATTCAGGCCTTGGAACAATTTGTCACAATGCATCATACACCTCATCACTTCTCTATTACATAGGACTGTCAAATAAAATTCTCTTGATTATCATCCACTAGAAAGCCTTTGATTATTTTATTACCACAAGCTTGGGTTTATTCAATGTTGCACCACCTTCTGGACTCCAAATCATTACTGGGCTTCAAATTATCTACCTAGTTGAAATAAAAATATACCCTCCTCCTCACTCTAAAAGGCAGTGGATTAAACAAAATTTGGATTGCATTACACAGGTGTATTGGAGTTATTCTTTTGACATTCAGCATCTCCTCGTGAACTCAAAGTTGAAGTGGCTACAAAGTCGCTTCAATTTCAACATCAGGTGAACAAAATTTGTCTTCATAAGTCAGACTCTCATTTCTTCAAGGGATCTCCTGATGACAGTAGCATCAATTTTTTTATATATTCATTCATTTAGAGATTTCAAAAATAGAATAGTCTCTTGCAGCTTTAATTTCTTCTTCACTGTTGGCAAAAGCATGGTAGAGCCATCTGCATAAGTGACTTCATGAGCCATAAGAAATCCAAAGTTTCCAGATTGTGTTTCTTTGAAACTAAGAATTGTATGGACTAGGCTTGGAGAACATAGCTTCTGAAATAGAGATACCAGCCTTGTGGTTGCAATCTGACTGAGCCTAGTATCGAATTCTAACAATGATATGACTTTTATAGAGCAGCACAACAATAGAATTATATCATTGGGTCCTTTAAGGCATGGACAATGATTACCACCATTTCTACTAACCTTCTGACTTGAATAATCAACAATGAAATATATCCTTCTGACTTGGTTGAAGAGCTCTTGAAAGAATAGGTTGTTTAGTAGCCATATATCTTCTAACTTGACCATTATCCAAATGCCCATAATACAGAGAGGGATTGAATGCATATCACAATCAAAATTACTTGATGTCAATGCTGAAGACAAGAATAATAATAGACAAGAAAGTGGTTCTAGAATATGAGCCTTTGAAACCTGCTACTTTCGTGTGCACCGTCTTCTAGATGAAGTGGCTCAATTGGAGGGGATTCCAATGAGTCAAAATAATAATAATAATAAAACTGAAAAAGAAGGGTGAAACTTCTCAGAACATGCTTTGACAGCTACCTGTCCAACAATTTTTCCAGACATAGATGTTATTGGATTCAATACAGCTCATGAGCCACGTCTAGCAAAATGCTTTAAAACATTTTCATCGATACTATTCAACTTTATCAGCAAAAAATGCTTCATTAATGGTCTTTATTGTTTCAACAAAAATACTTGCACATTCTTCAACATGAAAGATGGATTGGGTTGGCCTCTTTTATCTTCTAACTGTCATGTCACCACCTCTAATTAGGGTTAGCGCATTTTAAGCGTGAGACTCAAAACTCCTTCACCACTCATCCACGCCAACATAGGTATCTACAATAACATTTTTAAGTGCAATAAACACACCACTAAGAACATATGTACCTGTCATGAGCAGCCATCCAATAATGACCAACCCACATATATTATGTTTGAAGCGAAGAATAGTCAATAAGTAACCAAGAATGGCTACCAGAAGCATCACACTAGCTACTGCAATTAAAGCATTCCGAAGAGCATCAAGAGCCTTCTCATGTGTTTTTTCTTCAAGTTCATCTGCTGCAACTTATCTCAAAATGGAACTTATTCTGATCCATTAAAAGCAATACGCATCCTACCACTACAGTGAATGTGAAAAGAATTAATAGTAGTAGGGAGGATTTGTTTCAATCCATGCATCCAAGGGATCGAAGTCATATCATTTGCATTTGTCTCACTTAATAGGATTTTCTATCTTCAATCAATCACCTTTTGGACTTCATTGATGAGGAGTTATCTTACTTAGTGGCACATATCCTTAATGTCTCAGCCTTGACATATTGAACTCTAAAGGAATAATCTTGATGTATGATGGCCAAAATGAATCTCCTCATATAAACCCAATAAATCAAGTACACCTGTCCACACTTTCAAATTTTATATAACTCTATATAGGCTGCAGTCATGAATACTCGATAAAGAGGGCATACCATTCCAGATTTTTTCTTTGACCTACTGTTATATATTGTCAAATGAAAAGGCTCAATAGCAACCAACTATAAGTAAAATGTGACCCATGGTGCAATACACAATGTTTCTAAGTCTCCAACCAATGAATATATTCCTTTTTCCAAGGGTATCCTTTTTTAAACTATAGTCTAGCACTAAATATTTACCCATACATTTAGCCTTTAAAGTATTTCTGAATGAAGCCTTTACTAGCTGCATATTCCATTGATGATAAAGATGAGTATTATTCCATTATGCCAACTCATCATCATTTATCTTTCAATGAACCCTAATTTCTTGAGGTGTAAGCATAGAAGTGTCTAGAACCCATGTAGTTTGAAAAATAATATTTGCTCCATTGATGAAAAGAGCCATTAGAGAAATAGAATCGTAGGGTCTGAGAACAAAGAGAGCTTCTTGCAAAGAAGAAAAGAGCAGGGGAACACCAAAAACACAAAAACTACTAGCACCACAAAAGCAAACACAAAAAACCACACCTAGCCACAACAAAAACTTAATGTACAAAGAGTAGGGTAAGCAACCCATACTCAGAAGAATGTACCTAGCTGCTCAAGGAAAACCATTAACTGGTTGAGAGAAGTATGCGCCGGTGTGAAATAATGGTTGGTGTGCAAGTGAGCCCATTCCTAAAAATTGGAGAACAACCATTGAAAAGAAAAACTCTATAGCTATAAGCTTTTTGAACAGTAGATTAAAACCAAGAAGCTAGCCAACATTATAGCTCATCGATTGTGGCACTTCCATGTCTTCTTGCGCAGGTTGTTTCTTATCAGCACTTTTGGCATCTTCCATAAGATTCTTGGTAAATAAATGGAGTCTCTATAGTGATAGTCTTTCCTGAAACTATTGAAGTGATAACCCATATAGTTCTCATTTAAATCTATAACTTCTTCCTTCAAAGATTCAGGTTCCAAGAATCTATCTATGAAGTCTATCTCAAAACAAAAAGATTCCATCATAGGACCAAAATCCATTAGCCTGCCTTCACAATCAAACCTAAACACTTCTAATTCAAGTTGTGTGCATGGAATTGGTCTAGGGCTAAAAGTATTTCCTTTAACTTCCATCTCATCTTTCTCAATATCTTTGAATGCCTTGGGCTAAAAAGACTCTTCATTCATTTCAATGTGATCAAACAAAAACAATTCATAATTAGCATCAATCTTTTCTTGTGTATGTTGATCTTTCATACCCTCCTGAATAACATCATTTGATGAAATATCAATAGCAGTCCCAAATATAAAAGAATCAAACTCTACATTTGAAACATCCTCTGACAAGTTTTCATTTGATCTTCCACCTTGCAACCTTTGTTCATTATGGGGTACTTCTAGGCTAATCATTGAGTCAAATGATTGGGAGATATGTTTATCCTCAGACTCAACATGTAGATGGTAGGCTCCAACTACACTACAGGAAGTACTTTCACTCATCAGAGGGATTTGAAGATCTTTATTATTGAAAATTGTTAGACTTTGATAAATAGGAGGTGCTGATTTAATTGCTTTGAGAATGAGCCTTTTTTGTTTAGGCCTTACCTCTAGATAATTCTATTTTTCACAGAGATAAACTCCTTCCCGTGTAAAGTCTTTACACTTCATTCCACTTAGAATCATATGATCATCTAAACTAATAGCCTCCCTTTGTGCATCTTGCAATGTTTGCACTTTTAAACAAAGTAGCAAGAATTTAATTTCTATTTGCATGGCAGCAATGAAAACACATAACTGATTATTTTTAGTTGGTTGGCTGGTTAGGGGTATCTTACCAACAGTTCTATTGAATCTATCAATAAAATCTCTCATGGATTTCCCTTTTTCCAACTTGATTTGAAAGAAATTAAATAACAATTTAGCTACATCAAGTGTAGGCATAAACCTCTAAACAAATTTCACCTCAAGGTCATTCCAATAGGTGATGCAACCGTCCGCCAAATTCTGGAACCAATCTGTTGCACTTCCAATGGGGCTTCCAATAAATAATCTAACAAAGACATTCTCCTCCTACACACCAAGAACCTCGCAAGCAACTATAAATGCTTTGATGTGGTCATTAGGGTCTTGATTTGCATCACCAGAAAACTTTGGGAGATATTCTAATGAATTCTTAGGTAAGGCTGAGTATTGAGATAAAGAAAATGGCCCAATTTGAGCCTCCCATGGTTGGGCTGCAACCAAAGCCATAACACCAAAAAAAATTCACCACAATCAGTTAGATTCGCCAACCTCCGTCCTCGAGGAGGTAACCTTAAAATTTCCAAGAAAAGAAAAGCACTGGAACTTGCTTTCTTTCCCCAGCGGAGTCGCCAAAAATTGTTAGTAAATAGATTTGTCCTCTCCAAAAACACCTTTATAATTGACTCTTGAATACCCAAAAGAAAGACAAACTCTAAAACTAGTAATAGAGTCACTTGCAATTATCTTGTCAAGTGCTCTCTGAATTTTAAAATGAAGGTACAACTCCCTCCTTATGATTTACAATAAATGATTTTCTGGTTATGCCTTTAACCTAGAAGGCAATGAAGGAATACTAACATCCATTCATCAACATGATTGAATATTAAAATAAGAAATAGATGGACAATTTTAACTTCCTCCCTCAGAACCTTTAAACTCCAAAATACATTTCCAATATGCAACAAAGGAAAGCTAAACTTTCTCATGCAATTAATATCCACAAGAACATGAATCACAGTAGAGTAAACAATAGTATCTACTCCAAAAAGTTTAACATAACATATAAAATTGTAGAATTTTATATACTTTTCCACAACTTCAAAAAATATATTCAAAGTTTTAAAGCATAGAATACTTAGGAAAAAATAGTTCTGACTCAGTATTCTATGGAGAGATGAACTTTTTTGATACAAGATTGAAAAAAGCTAAATTGTCTTCCCTTTCCTTCAGAAGTGCAGACTCCTTCAAAATGGGAGGAACCCATTTACAATAGAATTTCCTATTTTTAAAGAAATCCTACCCAAGCCGTTTCTCAACTACCCTAACTCCCTTTCTTTTAAAATCCATTTTCCAATCCCGTACAACTTTTCCATAAAACCCCCTATTACATTAATAATTAATTCTTTAAAGAATTAATCATTTTTAAATCTCTTTCCAATTTACCCTACCAATACCAATTACAATAATAATAATTAATCCTTTAAAAAAGAATTATTTATTTTAAATCATTCTTTTCCCAATATAATTCTTCTACTTTCACCCTCATATTATAATTAATTCGTTATAGAATTAATCATATGAGAAATTAGAGTAGTGGTTTAATAATTAATGACTTTTCATTTAACTTGAATATATTTAATTCATTAAAGAATTAAATAATATAAATGCAAAATAATTTGTAGGTTTTAAAAGTTTCTAATTTCTCATGTTGTTGAGTTAAGAGGGGAAATATTTAGGGTTCCAAAACCCTAGCGAACAAATATCTAGATAACAATGATCCTTCTAGAATCTTAATGATTTCTAATCCTCCAAAAGGCTAAGTTATTTGGGACTTCATGATAGCTTCACACAAAATCATAGTTGATTATATTTCATGGGAAGTCAATAATAGACTAAGTATTAATTTTTGGAATGATTCCTGGAATGGTCGAATTCCCCTATCTAAGAGTGGGATTTCTTTGAACATTATTCAAGTTGTTGAAACCCATTGGGGGACCTAGTTGAATCAATATGTGGAATATGTTTTTGAATTTTCAAAGAAAATAGTTTGGAACGATCCAAATATTCTACCTCTTTCATCCCAAGAAATTAATCAATTTCAAAATATACTGAGTTCAAGGCAAGTCTACTTCTCTGAAGTCCAAGATCAGATTTTTTGGGCTCCAGCTAAGGATGGTAATTATTCAGTGAAAGAGGGGTACAAAATTTTGCAGCAGAATGGTTTGAATAAATCTACTTCCAGAACTTTTTCCTTTTGTTGGAATCTAGTAGTTCTTCTTAAAGCAGGTTGTTTCTCATGGTTGGTGCTTAAACACAGGATTTTAACTAGTGACAGATTGAATAGACTACAACTTGCTACACCATTTAAATGTGTTCTTTGTGGGGATAGGATGAAACTGTGGATCATTTGTTCATTATATGTTCATTTTCTTACCAATGATGTTGCTTTATTTTGATTAAGCTTAAGTATTGTACCCCCTTGTCAAATAATCTCTGGGATCTCTTTCAAGCCTGGCTAGTTCTCTACCAAAAATCATTGTTTTCAAACCTCTAGAAATGTATCCCAGCCTTGGTAGTTTGGGCTATTTGGTGGGAAATAAATAAGTGCATTTTCAGAAAGGAATTCCTTCCATTAGAAATTGTTTTGAATAGTATTGAAAGATCTATCTCGAAAGTGACTAATTCTAGCTTGAAAATGATTAAATTTAATCCGATTGTGACCCACTGAGATTCTCAAATTGTCCAAGAATGGAAATTATTATTTATTCCTAATCGGTGAAAAATAAATCCTTCACTAGCACATATCTTACCCCAAAAGAACATTTGGAGACCCCCATCATTTGGTCTTTGGAAACTAAATTTTGATGGAGCCTCTAGAGGAAATCTAGGCCCTTCGGGTTTAGGGGCATGTATTAGAAGTTCTTCTAGAGATGTTGTAGCAATCATAGTATCCCTTTTGCCTATTGACACAAATAACATTGCTAAGGCTCATGCCTTGTTGGCTGGGCTTTTATTAGCTAAGCAAGGTTGTTTCAATAGGCTACATATAGAAGGGGACTCATCAGTTATTATTGATGCTTGTATACAAAGGTGCATCATTTCTTGGAAACTCAAATATGTATTGAATCAAATTTGGAGACTCCTTTATGAATTTTTGGATGTTTTCATTTCGCATATTTATCGAGAAGGGAATAAAGTTGCAAATTTTTTATCAAATTTGGGTTGTGATGGGGTTATTGTTTCTACTTTTCACTCTCTACCTTTTATTGAGCAACATAAGGCTTTAAAAAATCTTATTCATGATGACATGGAAGCCTCTACTAGTTGTAATGTTTAAAGTGTCGAGCTTAGTAGATAAAATTTAAATGTTGAGGTAAATTTCAAGTGTCGAGTTGAGCCAGTTTATTAAGATGCCAAGAAAAGTTCTTCAGTTTTGCCGAGTGTTTAGGTAGTAGGTATCGAGTTCTTTAGGTGCCAAGTGTTTAGGTAGCAGGTACCGAGTTCTTCAGGTTTTAAGTGTTTCAAAATTATCGAGTTTATAGGAGAGTTTATTAAGATGTCGTTGTTTCTACTTTTCATTCTCTACCTTTTATTGAGCAACATATAGCTTTAAAAAATCTTATTCATGATGACATGGAAGCCTCTACTAGTAGTAATGTTTAAAGTGCCAAGCTTAGCAGGTAAAATTCAAATGTTGAGGTATATTCCAAGTGTTAAATTGAGCCAATTTATTAAGATGCTGAGAAAAGTTCTTCAGGTGCCGAGTGTTCAGGCAGTAGGTACCAAGTTCTTTAGGTGCCGAGTGCTTCAGAATTGCCGAGTTAATAGGAGATTTTCAAGTGCCAAGTCGGCATAAAAGTAATCAATGCTGAGTCACTCTACGTAGTACTAAGTGCCGAGTAATTGATTCTTAAATTAGATGCCGAGTTATTTAAGGTGTCAAATCTATTAGATGTCAAGTTGTGTAGTAGAAAGGAGTGCTCAGGCTTGTAAGGTTGGTCAAGTGTCGAGTTGAATAAGCTATTCTCTGGTGCCAAGTAAAGTAGAGGAGGTTGTCAGGTGCCAAGTTGTCCTGTCATCTTAAAGTGAATTTAATGCCACATGTTTTTCATAAGTGCATTTATAATGACACGACTTCTAAAGTACATTTTGTATGCTCCAAATCTTTTATTCCCTGACGATATTCAATTTCAAAGTCCTATTTTTTGATTGCCTCATGCAAATAAATCCGAGTCTTTAAGGAGTATCATCTTTAGTACCATTTCTAGGCATGATAAGGACAAAATTGGTGACAGTCTACATGGAAAATGACAAGTTTCACTATGATTATTTATTGAATTTTCCTATATGTATCTTTCATTGCACACTTTCACAAACATCCGAAAAATGCTTAATTAGGAAAATTTATTTTGTGAGTTGAGATTGTGCTTCAAGATGAATTGTGGGTGGGATATTGCTTTGGCTTGCAAAATGTTTCATAAACAACGTCGTCTCATCATGCCAAAAAAAATTTGTATTTGGTTGGCATCAGCATTAGAGGAATCTGTGTTACCCAGTCATGTTACAGATGAGGTGATGACCCAAATGTTCATAATGCATTCAAAAACAATCATAACAACCATCCGGCATATCATTGGTGAAGAGCTTCTCTGTCCATCGACACATGTGTTTTTCTATCCTTCTCAGGTCATATCTATATTTCTATCCAATGCCATAGATTTTTTGCAATCTCTGGATAGGCTTCAAGCCTTGGCCTGAAAGGTAATCCTGCCACATTTCCTAGTGGATAATAAATTGACTATGGCTATGCAAAAGTATGATTTGTGGAATGGTATGGCTTTAGTTGGTGGTCTGTTTTCACATTCTCAACTTCTGCAAAAACATGAATTTTATGTTGTTGAAGAAATCTATAGATACTTATAGTTTTATTTATTTGAAGCATACTTTTCCATCTAATCCAAGATTAATGGGTGTGCAATTGGTGGAAAGAGTTAAGTTAGTGGGCCTAGCCATGATTGAATTGCAAAAGGATTCTAATGTTTCAAAATCCATACAACCGAATGCATCGTCAGAAAATTTACAACCAATTGAATAGAGATTTTGGGATCAATTGGTGCGATTAACTCTAATTGGCTTGTAGATAGTTTAGTATTTTGATTTGGCTTGGGAACTCTTTTTGATGGACTTGGATTTTTTGGTCATGGTCTGATATTTGTTTGGGCAAGATTGAAAGGTAATGTTTCTAAAGGTCCCTTTCAAGTTATTTCATCATCAACTGGTGTTATCTCTTGTATGTTGCTACTTTATGTCTAAGTACTTCATGCCCAAGCTATTGTATCCAAATTTTGTAGAAGTTTATTTGGTTATCTTCAGGGGTATACTGCTGGGTGATAAACCTTTGTAATTTCTTGCTCATAATATCTAAATATATGTAAACATTAGGGATGATGCTGGGTTTTCTTCACTGATTCTTTCCCAGTTGACCTTGTTGAATCAGATTAATAAATATTATAGTGGCTAGCCACTTTTGCCTAAAAAAGAAGAAGCTATGATCATGGAAAGTCAACATGAAACATAAGGTTAAATGTTGACAAAGTGGTAGAATGATAAATGATGATTGGTCCACATAGAAAGGCTTGAAGGTTGACTTAGGTTGACTAATTACATAGCTAATTTTGTGTACTTGTGATAGAGGAAGAAGCTCTTTGATGATAGATTGGATCTTTTTGATCTCCTCCAACAACTTACATCATTCCCCTGGTCTAATAAATGCAAAAGAAAACTCCATCATTGCATGTTGATCCATTTACTTAGTCAAAAGTTAATGGTCATCATTCCTAACCTCTCAGAGCTTCGTTGGGTGGATAAGTGAATTTATAGCATCTAGATTTGTAGTAATTGTTGGATGTAGTGTTTGTGAAGTAATTTTCTATGATAAACATATGATTTATGCTTAAGTTATAAAAGCACATTTTGTAATTTTTTGAAGGGCCGATTCTTCTTTGTTTTCCTTGGCATGCTTTAGCATGCACATTATAAATTCCCTTTGCCACTGAACTATTCATTGTATTTTACCTTATCTCTTTCATCCATTGATATACTATGCAAGACCTATTTGTCTCTCTTCAATGTTTTGTGGCTATCTGCAATTTTCAATTTGCATGTAGAGCAAAAAATGGGTAATGAGATGGTAACTATGAAGAGACAAGAAGCTAAAAATAATAATCATCCCCAACTTTAATATCAAAGTCCCATACATAATAAACATCTGAACCAGATTCATGTCCCCTACAATCAGAATAGATCTATTAAGAACACCCAAACTACAAATACCAACCTAAATACAACTTTAGTCCCTTGGAAAAATCTTGCTCAAGATCAAGATTTATGCCCTTCTTGCAACTACTCCTATGGGTATTGTATGCATCAAAGGGTAGAGTCTTATTTGGTATTAACTACATAGGAACAAGAAGTGGGTCAGCAACACAATACTAATCAACATGTTGATGCTTCTTAGCAAGGTGGTTGTTCTTTCATGAATCATCAAGTGGAAGAACATTGTAATGTAAACTAGGATTCCTATGCTTAGAATACTAGGATAAAAAGGAGAGATATTAAGGATGCTTCCCTTCTCCTCCTAATCAAGCCTCAACATCAAGTGCAATACTTTATGTACAAGTAGTGGATCAGCAATGTAGTTCTAATAAACCATCTAATGCTCCTCGGTAGTAAAGGAAAAACAATAGCATAGGAGATGTGAATGACCCTCAAGTTGTTCTTTCTCAACTTCCTAAACATGAAGCTCCCAAGATTTCTACCAAAGCACCTAATGCATCATTCAATGTGGTAGAATAGATGAAGAAGAAAAATGTGAATATTTCTATGTGGGATATTGTTGCTACTATACCATCACAAAAGAAGCTACTGCAACAAGACTTGGAGTGTATTGAACCAAAGGATCAATCACCTAGCATGGAGAGTTCCACAAGGCTTGTACAACCATCAAATGAGGTAGGAACAAGAAAAAAGGTTAGACCTCCTCAATTTTATGTTTCTCTAATTCAAGGGGATAAGCTATCCCATAATTGCATGATTGATTTAGGGGCTAGTAGTTCAGTTATGACTAAGTGTGTAGCTAATGTCTTAGATATGAAACAAGGGCCCATTGTTAGGGACATATTGTAGTTGGATGGTAGTACTATCAAGACTATAGGAATCCTTAGGAATGTTGAAATGTCCCTACATGCATGCCCTAGTTGTATTGTAAATCAAGATATATCAATTGTTGAGGTTAAACCACACTTTTCCATTTGTCTCTCAAGATATTTCACTACCAAAATAGGTGGTTACATATCCTCTGATTGGCCATACATGTTTTTTAGAACAAGATATGGAACTAAAGCTTCAATCAGAGCAAAGCCCTTAGCCCTCCATCATATTGAGCCCTACACTCCTAATCTCATGAATATGAACTACACCATCCTAGAGATAGATGAAAATAACATAGCGAATGAGCCTACCACTTCTCTAGTAGAGGTGCCTGATTTTTTGTTAGATGAATGGGCTAATGCATATCATTTTGATCCTATATTAGAAACCTTGGAGACATGCCTTGGTACTTATTGTATATCAAAAGAAGGATCCTCTTATCCCTAACCTTATGAAGACCAAAGAGGATACAAGTGGGATATGGAGCATGTAATTTGATGGATCAAGAAATAAAAATGGATTAGGGGCTAGTGTGGTGTTGATTTCTCCTACACCAGAAAGGTACTACTTCTCATTTAGGCTTCAATTCAGTTTTACTAATAACATACTAGAGTATGAGGCATTGATTCATGGTCTCCTACTTTCTCAAAAAAGAGGAATTCAAGCCTTAAGTGTATATGGAGATAGAGAGCTAGTGTTTAATTAGGTGTGAAATCAAAATGTCACCAAGAATGGTTTTCTCAAGTCTTATAAACATAGTGTATGGGATTTTCTTGAAAGCTTCAATGCATTTAATATTCAAAGCATCCCTAGGAAAGCAAATAGACATGTTGATAGACTTGTAGTAGTGGCTACATCTTATAATGTGCCAAGGAGCCTTGAAAATGAAAAGAAGTAGTAGATTAGAGTAGTGGTTAGTCCTTTGAGATAATGATATCAATTGGCAAGTCTTTGAATCTGATGCACAAATTGTAAGTTTCTTGCAGAATGAAGTAGAGTTTTCAAATAGAAATCAGTCAAGGCTACATGACTAGTATAGAGAATAGATCATTAATCTAAGTTCTAACAAGTTGTGTAAGGGTCTCATTACCTTAGAGAGTGCCTTCAATCCTGATGACCAAGTAAGAGATAGAGGCATGAACCTTGATACAAAATACTAGTTGTAGTTGCTAATGAAAGATCTCTAAACATGGGGAAGGTATGTTCTAAAACTCAGAAAGAAATTTTTGTTCATCTATGTCAAGAATTTAATGATGTATTTTCTTGGACATATGATGATTTAAAGGGTTTTAATCAACACACCATAGATTTAGTTGATAATGTCAAACTTGTTACAAAAAAATAGAGGCCAGTGAATCCTAAGATTGAGCCATTAATGATAAAGGAGTTATCCAAGCTAATAGAGGCCAATATCATTTTCCCTATCAATCCTTCATCTTGGGTAGCCAACCTTGTCCCTGTTAGGAAGAAGAGTGGAGAAATAAAACTATGTGTAGACTTTAGGGATCTTAACCAATCCTCTCTCAAGGATCATCATCCCCTCCCTTCCATGGAAAAAATATTGTCTAAAGTTAGCAGTTTAGTGAGATTTCATTTCTTGGATGGATTCTTTGGTTACAATCAAGTATTAATCAAGGAGACTGATAGATATAAGACTAATTTCAACACCATATGGGGTACCTATGCCAATAGTAAAATTCCTTTTGGACTAACAAATATAGGTGTCACATTTCAAAAGGTAATGGAGATGGCCTTCAACAACATGACTGAAAGGTTTGTGTTGGTATACCTTGATGATATCACAGTGTTTTCAAAGAATGTAGTAGATCATTTTGGCCATCTTAGACAAGTATTTATAACATGTAGAGGGTTTGGTGTGTCGTTAAATCCAAGCAAGTGTATCTTTAACACTAACCGAGGAAACATGTTAGGACACATTGTATCCAAGGATGGTCTGAAAATTGATCTGGAAGGAACCAAAGCTACACTTTCTCTCTCCCTTCCTAATCAAAAGAAGGGGTTACAAAGTTTCCTTGGAAGGATTAGTTTTGTAAGGAGATTCATTCCTAATTTAGCTACCATGGTAAAGCCTCTTCTAACTATGCTCAAGAAGAACATGGTCTTTTCATGGACCAAGGAAGGGAAAGCAATTTTTGAAGAGATCAAAGCAGTCATAACCTTAGCCTCTACTCTCACCAATCCAAATTTTGAGAAATATTTCATCCTTTAAACCTTGGGTGGTGAGTCAAGTATTTTTGTTGTTTTTACTGAATTTAATGATAATAATGAAGAACAACCTATAGCCTTCTTTAGTGAAGGCCTTAAGGAATATGAAGACAAATACAGCTATGTGGAGAAGCAAGCCCTTACAATTATAAGATCTTTGAAGAAATTAAGACATCTTCTATCCCACAATAAGATTCATTTGCTAGTACCTCATGCTAGTGTGAGGGACTTCCTTTTGAGCAAGGATATTAATGAGAAAAGGGGAGGTTGGATCACCAAATTAATGGAGCATGATGAGAATATTTAGATCACCAAGTTGGTAAGAGGGAAGGGACTGTGTAAGCAGGTGATCTCATCTCAAGAATTAGATGCAGAAGTTGTCTTGGTATTAATAGAATGGCAGGAGGTGAGAGATGAGAATCCAAGGAATTGGATAAATGACATGATTATCTTCTTGTTAGGCAGTGGATATCCTCAAGGATTGGATAAGGAAAAAAGAAGACAATTTAGATTATAGTCCATTCCCTATGCTATTGTTGATGGTGTTCTTTTCAAGAAGGACTTTAATGGAGCTTTGTTAAGGTTTATTGGTGTGGATCAAGTAGAGAGAATGATTAAGGAGCTTCATGGTGGTCTTGATGGTGGCCACTTTTCAACAAGAACAACTGTTATGAAGATAATAAGGATAGGTTACTATAGGCCATCCTTGTTCCATGACTGCCACATACATGTAAGGAAGTGTGAAAAATGTGCCTTCTTTTTAGGTAAACAAAGACTTGTATCTCTCCCCCTTCATCCTATTCAAGTTGATCAACCCTTTTCTTAATAAGGATTAGATTTTATAGGTCCTACTAATCCTCCTTCTAGCTTTGGTCATAAATGGATTCTAGTTACTATAGATTACTTTACCAGGTGGACAAAGACAATTGTGTTAAAGGATTCTATCAAGAATTTAGTTTTTGAATTATTAGATGGACTTATTACAAGGCTTGGTGCCCCTTACACCATAATTTTAGACAATGCAAAATCATTTGTAAGAGCTCAGATTTGTGCATGGGTGATTGATCATGGCATATACCTAAGCACTTCTTCCAATAACTACCCCCAAGGTAATGACTTGGCTGAGTCCTCCAATTCAAATTTGACCAAAATCATTAAGAGGACTATTGAAGATAATCAAAGGTGTTGGCACTAGAAATTGAGAATTGTCCTTTAGACTAACAAAATAACACCTGAAAGAGCTATTGGAAACTCACCTTTCATGTTCATGTATGGAAAGGAAGCAAGGCTTCCTATCTCATTGGAATTTCCATCCCTAGAATTAGCTCATTAATTAGAACTAATTGAAAATGATGTTATGTCTGTAAGGATAGTAGAGTTGATGAAGCTAGAGGAGAAAAGAAATTAGGCCATGCAAACCTTGGAAGCACATCAACAACAAATTGATAAGAGCTTTGATAAAAAGGCCAAGTTTAGAATTTTCAAAAACAATGATCTTGTGTTAATGTGGGACATAGATAGAGAAAAACCTAGAAGGCACTCAAAATTTGATGCACTATGCAATAGTCCCTATGTGATTATTAGTTGTAAGAAGGCCAACACTTTCTAGTTAAGTAGGCCTAATGGTGAAATCTTTCCTATTTCAATCAATGGAATATATCTTAAATCTTTCTTTTGATAGAGTTGTTATTTCATGTATATAGTTAGAATAGTTTTCATTCAATTCTTTCCTATTTTCTAAGAAGTGTAGGATGCACATTGGTTGTTCCTGTAGAGCAATAGTTTTGAAAGTTTTTAGCAGAGTTGTAGAGGTGGAAGGGCATGTTTAATGGCTTAGAATGTAGAAAAAGTGATTGAATGAATAGGTTTTTAGAGTTTAGAGACTCCGCAGCCCAATGGATTTTTCAATGTTCACTAGTCATATGCCAAGTAGGCTTGCATACCCTAAAAGTCACCAAAAATGTTAGCCATAGTTTCTCTCCCACTAAAATTTGATTTTTCTTGTTAAACATGTCCAATGGTCATACCTTTTCAAATATTCAAAAAATCAAATGTTATATAAGGATCAATTTAAAACTTTGGCCATATCTTTTTATCCTAAGTCTCATGGACTTATTTTCATGTTATGCCTTTGAAAAAATTTAAGTTGCAACTGTACAATCACCCTTTGGTTCGCACAATCATAGAAGGTTAAGCATTAATTGGAGCTCAAGTAGTGTAGGCATGATGACATTATTTTTGCATCATTGTAGAGTTAGTTGGCTCAATCAAGGTCAGGGTCCTGATAGGGTGACTGCGTTATTTTTGCTTGATCACGAGGTTGATTTGACAAACCATGGTTTAAGTTGTGGTAGTGTGATAGGATCAAAACCTTCAGTGTTTCAAAAATTCATTTCACACTATTAGATCTTTCAAATCTATGGCCATCTCACTATCACAACATGCTAAGAAGGAACTATGATTAGAGTTGCAACCAAGTGATTTCCTTTGTTTCGCTTGGTCACAGGGTTAAGAGGTGAACCTCAGGTCATAGCAACGATGTTGCAAATGTAGTTAGGATCTCAATTTCACAAGGTTGTGACGGTCAATTGGAAATGTTGAAGACAAGCTGCGAAGTAGTGATTAAAAGTTGGTCATGGTTTCACAAGTAATAACTATTAATGAAGAAAGGTGGTGGTGAAGCTATGATCATGGGTGGTCAACATGAAACATAAGGTTGAATGCTAGTAGAGTGGTAGAATGATAAAGGATGATTGGTCCACATAGAAAGGCCTAAAGGTTGACTCCAAGTTGAAAAACTATATAGCTGATTTGGCATTCTTATGATAGAGGAAGCATCTCTTTGATGATAGATCCAATCTTTTCAATCTCTTGCAACTAATAAATGCAAAAGAACACTCCATCGCTGCCTATTGATCCATCTACTTAGTCAAAAGTTAATGGCTATCATTTCTAGCCTCTTAGAGCTTCGTTTGGTGGACAAGTGAATTTATAGCATCCAAATTTGTACCATTATAAGATATTTTCTAGATTTACAGTAGTGGTTGTGAAGTATTTCTCTATCAGAATCATTTGATTTATGCTTAAGCCATAAAAGCACATTTTGTAATCCTTTGCAGGGTTGAGTCTTCTCTATTTTCCTTGGCATGCTTTGGCATGCACATTGTAAATTCCCTTTACCTCTGAACTATTCATGATATTCTACCTTATCTCTTTCAGCCATTGATGTACTATGCAAGACCTATTTTCCTCTCTTTAATGTTTTGTGGCTATCTGCAATTTGCATGATTGTATCTCTTTTGACTTGTGAATGATATATAAGGGAACTCTCTTCTTCCTTGTATTATTCATGTTGTTGCCTAATTTGCATGTGATTGTTAGATTTAAACAAGTCTGTATCTGTATATCTTTGATGTCATAATAGTTCAAGTGTGCATATATGGGCAAAGATAAGATTGAACACTCTATTTTGGTGCATCACCTCCTTAGAATAGATTAGGTAGTTTCTTTCATGTATTCCTTCTCACTTTTCGTCTCCAAGTGTAGTTTAGGTGCATCTAGATAGCAAAGGAGGTCAGCCTTCTCCAGAGACTCAACCTCATAGTTCAAGTCCCACAACTTGGAGGTTGTTTCCATATTTCACAAGGTTATCCTTAGGTAAAAACTTTAGACAAGAATGCAAACTTTTGTGACAATAACAACCTCTTTAGGGCTCTGACCTCCATTACAAGACACTTCCCATCATACACATAGATAACCTACCCTATCTCATAAAAGTATATCTCATAAAATCACAATATTCACCTTAGTCCTATACAAGCAACTAGAAAGCACCAATAGATAACTGATCAAAAACCTCATAGGTTACACCAAGAAAATTATAATACATGAGCCTATAAAAAAGTACATGTTCGCATCACACAAACATGCGGATATAACACATTGGTTGGGAATAAAATAATTGTGACAAAACAACATCACATAAAAGAAACATAAAAACAACCACTTCCCAAGCCTCTAGTAAACATGCTTATCTAGTCAAACTACTAGGTTTCCCCCAAACCCACTACACAATAAAACATGACATCTCAACATGCATTTAAGGAAAGTGTAGTTATTTAGTCCTTTTTAAAATATAATTCCATAAAAATTGATTTGTGACAAATTCAAGTTGTCATTTCATAATCATTTCATAGTTGGATAAAGGTTATCAATCATGCAATATTATCATGTTATTAATTTAAATAATATTAAATCATGAATGATTTAATTAATAACATAAACGTATATTATTAGATTAAATCTTAATATCAATTTCATTTCTAAAATATTAATTTGACTTCTATTTAAGTCTAACATTAATATTTATTTTTCCTTTAATTTATAATGCAACTCGAGATAACACAACTTGAAATTATAATTATAATTAAACTATTTATAATTTTCTTCATAATATTTAAATATTCATAACTAGATGATTATATAGTTAACTCAACTATAACTCTTCTTAAAATATAACTACATCACAAATATATATTTATTAACTTATAACTCCACTTGAATTTATAAATATATAACAAGTTATAACCCACTTAAAGTATTTAAAAAGAATTAATATTAAAACCCCACTTATAAGAAAATAACTAGTATTAAATTTTTTAATTTTCAAAACAAATAAATAATTTTTTTAAAATAATTTTTTAACTTCTAAAATTAATTATTTTTTTTAGTTTTTAAAAATAAGTAAATCTGAAAATTAAATTATAATTTAATAAATTAAAAGTAAACATTCAATAAGTATTTTCGCATGCCTTTGATCTCTCAAATCATGCAACCTTAATATATTTAGTATATTTGTTTTCACATGCATGTATAGTTTTAGCTACAACATGTTTTTCTCTTAATTAATCTTTTGCTTTTCTAGTAAATTTTACTATTAAATTATTTTAGTATAAGAAGAGCATTTATCTTTATTTAGAAAACTCATGATAATCACATGAAAAATTTAAAGTTCAAACCCTAATTGTTCAATTTGTATTTTTCTTCAAATTTTCTATAATTGAATTAGAAAAGGTTTTTAATGAATACAATCATAATAATTTTCTATTTTTTTTATAGTTTTCCTCAGTCACATTCTCGTGATTAATAAGTTTTCCTTTTTCAAAATCTACAACATAATTCTTTATCCAAAGATTAATACAATAAATTAAGAAGCATTATGCAAGCACCCAGGAAGACCCAAACTAGACAGATCTTTTAATAAAATTCTATAATGGGTTTTCAAACCCTACCTCAAAACAATAGCTAAAATTTGAGAAAAATTGTCAATGCATGCAAATCCAAACCATCCGAAACTTTCAACAATTCTTTTGTTCCAATTCCAAATTTTGCTCCCCAAAACCTATGTGTGGAGCAATGAGCTCTAATCTCCTAATAAAGAATTTCTCAACCTAGAGTTTCGGTTTTACAAACATGCAAAAGTCTTATCTTTTACTATTTTAATTTATTTAATTCCATGAACATACTTTTTGCTTTTTAATTAGAATAACGTTTATTTAAATTATTCTCAATTTGATTTTATTAAATAATAAGAAGTATTTAGAAAGTATATTTATTAATTTAACTAATAATAATATTTAAAGTTCATTATTAAAATGAAACTTCTGAATTAATTATTATTAAATTAAATAAATATAATTATGTCAAATTTGGACTTTTAGTTTAATCTTTAAATGTATTTACTCTATTTAATCAATTTTTCAATTAACAAAATATAATTTAAAAATATTTTTTCTTTATAAATTTTTCATTAAATTAAATCATTTAATAATATCTTTATTTGATTTAAGTATAACTAAAAATCACAACAGACCCACAAACTTAAAAATAAAACCCATCTAAAAGATAAAGTACGAATTCAAACTGTCAAAATCTTGAATTCACATCACTTGACGAATTCAAAAAGATAAATAACTCAAATACTTGTTCTATATTTTAGGAAAATTGGCTCAGATTTAGGATTTGGACTCGAGAACTATCTCCCCTCTTTACCATTGAGATATTGCGATAGTACACACTCATCCTAGCAATTTAGGGAAGTAGATCTCTGATTCCTACAATCTTCATAAAAGTCAAACATGTACATATGCATATAAATCTAAACTAAATAGGAAATGGCAAGGAGTGGTACTATTGACCTCATGGCCAAACTATTTATCAATCAGTTCCAAAACACTTAGTCATTTGGTTGGTTACATTGTCACCAAGCACCACTGAGTAAACCTTGTAGAAAGTGTCAACTAAGCATGAAGTGTTAACCGAGTAGACTCGCTAGCCATATTAACTGAACAAAGCATATAGTAGTGTTGACTGAGCTGCAATAGTAAGTGAGTTTTTGCAATATCAACCAAGCTCTTCAATGTTTGTCAAGTTATCAGTGTTAACCAAGTTCACGCCTACTCCTAAATGATCAATGTGGATCATGCACCAATGTCAGCCGAGTACCAGAGATTGCAGTGTTCACAATGTTGCCAAGTATTAGTATATCATGCAAGTGGACTTCTAAACATGAGTATCAACAATGAGCCAACTAGTTGAATATTGTTCTATATGATATTGTAGCTAACTTCAAAAGGTAATTATTTGGATTTCTATAAACATGAGATATCTTGTCATATCTAAGTATGAATAAAATGTATGGAGCATAAGTAGAAATGTGAATTAGAGTTTGAAGGCTACAAGAAGTATAAGAAAATGTAGAGTCTCATCCATCACATTAAGATGATCATTTTACATCAAAGGAATCTCATTCAAAAAATTGAGTTACAAAGAAGATATTGGCTACTAATTCATCCTAACAGGTGCATTAGTGAAATCCTCTAACAAGGTGGACTTAATAGTCTTATGCAGAATCTCCTAAATGAGTACATACTTCACTATATTGTATAAATCCTTTTACAAGGTGGACTTAATAGTCCTTATTGCTCCTAACAGGGAAGATCACCAGAAGTTATCATTTGTAAGCATGAATAGGCCAACTTTATACTGCAGTTTAAAGCTCGTGGGTATCATCCCCACCCTAGTTTTACTTTCTATTTGGAAGGTTTCTAGGTTACCAAATATTGTGTCAAGTTTTATGAATATTTTATTTCTTTCACTCTTTCATGCATGCAATTAGATTAGATTAGTTTATGAAGGATTAATTGATGAATTGAAGTTAAAGTTATATTGGTTCCTGATTCACCTCCCCGACCCCCGTCACCTAGCCTTCTCTACATTTCCAACAAGTGGTATCAAAGAATTTCATTCTCATATCAAAAGTTTGGCAGTTTGAGAAAAGATCAAAGGCAATGCATGTGTACATACTAGAAAAGGCTATTGAAAATAAAAATTTGGATCTGCAAATGGTCATGGATCAATTCAAGAAACTAAAGGAGAAACTCTCTAAATCCTTACAAAGAAGGAAAGAACTAGTAGCGCAGATGAATGACAGTCTCTACATAGAAGAAAGAATTGAAGACATTTGTCAAGATAGAAATTCAAATGAAGCTAATGTAGCGATTAAAGATTTAGTTGAAAAAAATCTCAATCTGCATGAAGAAGTCAAAAATTGAAAAGAGAACAAGAAATTCAGTCAATCAAAATGTGTGAAGACATGGAAGAAAAGGACATAGCAAAAGAAGAGAAAAGATTGCTAACTAAAAAGATAGAAGAAAAGGATAATGAAATTCAACACCTATCTCTTCAACAAGAAGATTTGATAAATCAACTCAATTGTGCAAATCAAGAGCTCAATTGTGCAAATCAA
Organism: Cupressus sempervirens; assembly: GCA_028749045.1. Lineage (NCBI taxonomy): Eukaryota > Viridiplantae > Streptophyta > Pinopsida > Cupressales > Cupressaceae > Cupressus > Cupressus sempervirens. Next base: position 750,780,890 of record CM053789.1, on the reverse strand, counting down.
GAGTTTATCAACTTGAGGATAGCCAATGCAAGATTGTAGAATGATCTCATCATAGAAAGGAAAACTAGTGAAAGGACAATGAAATCTCAAGAAAGCATGAATCAATTGGACAAGAAAACTCAATTTAGATACAAAGGCAAAGTTGGATTAGGCTACGCAGATGAAGGTGAATTATCACATCAAAGAGCTTTGAGGAACAAAAGGCCTATATGTAATCATTTTGGAAAGACAATGCATACATCAAACAAGTGTTGGAGAAATGGTAAATCAAAATTTAATTGAAAATATTATAGTTGTTACAAGAAAGGTCATAGAGCAAGTGAATGCATAGACAAAACCAAGTTTGAAGGAAAATGTTTTAAATGTAACAAACAAGGGCACAAATATTAAGAATGCAAAACCAAGAAATGGAACCCAGCAAAACAAATTGTGAAAGATATCTTTGGTTGGGATTATAAAACATGGTACAGATGTCACTTGTGTGGTGAGCATGGACACATTGGAGAAAATTGCATAAGAACTCACATGAAGAAGAGAGACCCTACAAAGAGATGTTTTGTATGCAAAGAACTTAGTCATCTAGCCAAGAACTTTATGAACCGAGCTATGATTGAAGATGAAAAGAAAGTAAAGGCTGAAAATATGATAAATAAAATGAGACATCAATGGGTAAAGAAATCTCCAAAGAATGCAAGTCAAATTCATGAGAGTGTTGACACCCTAGTCAATGAATTGGGTGATTTAACCATTTCAAGCTAATTATCCATGGAGATCACTGGAACTATAATTCAAAGAAACATCTTATATCAATCCAGTTAACAAGCAAGAAGATCCAAATCAGCATTTCAGATGCATTAGGATCACCAAGTTGAATGTCAGTTTGAATCAATATCTCAAACCTTACCAAGAAAGTTTGAGTTGCATGACCTAACTGAGGAAAGTCAAGCACATTTTAGTTCTAACCAATCTTTATCAAGTTTGGAGACCTAATCGAGCATGAATGTAGATAGTATTTACTAAGCTGAAGGCTAAAGGTATTAGCAAAGCATGTCACATCTACCAAGTTAAATAGGTTTTCACTAAGTTGTTCATCATATGATGTATTTATGGTGACCTAAAGACAAATTTTGAATAGAAGGAAGAATCGAACAATTTCATTCTTCACCCTGAATTCAATAGTGAACAGAACAGAGCAACCTCCAGCCCCTAAGAAATTTAGAGTGAATTCATCAAGTATTATCCTTCCATCATAGAGCATTATGGAATCCTCATCAAGCAACAAGATTAAGAAGGGATCTGAGATGTAAATAAGGAATGTTGTGTATGCAAACCCAAAGTTCAAGCTTTGTCCTATAATTGTAGAGGAATTGGACCCAATTGGTGCACACTCATAAATTCCACTGAATTTACTATTAATTCATAATGTCAAATCTTTTTATCATTGTTCAATTCAATAATTAGGAACTCTAGAGATGAATCAAGCATATGAGGCATTGTGTGTGGATGGAAAACTCAAACCTAAGCATAGGCACTTGGAAGTGAAGGGTTTAACCCATATTTTTCATATGCCAAAGAATTTTCAAATCAAGTGGATTAGGTTCATCTTGAGACATGTTCACAATATGCAATTTTGGCTCAATCAACCCATCAATATCATGAAGAAAATGATTCATAGGGTTACTGGATTTCCCATGCTTGATAAATCCAAGACAACCAAAACCCTATGTTGAGTTAAGTTGGCAAACAAGACTCTTGTCAAGTGGGATGGTAGGGGAATGAAGCTAAATGGAGTCACTAACATGGAAATTAAGTTTGGTATTCATGTGATTGCACATAAGATATATAGTTCCAATTGACCAAATAGTATGGCATGTGAAGTTGTGGACTTGGCTTTCAAGGTAGTCAAAAACAATGTTTCTTTTGACCTCACCAATTTGCGGCTAAACTAGTTGAGAAAAAATATTAAAAGCATCTCAACATTAAAAAAATCCATTTAAGTTTGGTTCACTTTTAGTCTACTTATTCTTTTATGTTCAAAAACTTTTTCCCTCCAAGGGCATTACAGTATGGAAGAAGGATAGACCCATTGTGTATCAAATTAATAAATTCATAACTAAAATGGAAACAACTTGAGGGCATCATGGATGCATATTTTGAAACTTCCAAGGAAAGAATACAAAGCAGATTCAAAATTCCTAAGCAACTAGTGGATGACTATGAACAAGATATATGTTTACTTGTAGACTATGATAAGGTATATATTCAGGCAATCAGACCTATTTTTGCATGGGTAAGACCTCTTGTCTATGAGGTAAATATTGATGATACTAGAGATATCATTGAGGATCTTGGCAATGAGCCCATGAACCCAAAAGCACCTTATTTTGGAACCTAGGAATAAGCTAAAACCAAGACTTCACTTGAGATCAAGATTACTCCAATTATGAAGAGAGGAAAGAAGAAGGTAGAAAAGATTAAGAAGGAGAATGTGAAATCTTGTTCCCCTCTTCTACTCATAGAAGGTAAGGGTGATGACATTGAAGAAGAAGTGGAGGAACATGAAGAAGAAGAAGAAGAAATAGAAGAAGAACCAGCTAAGAAAAAGGGAAAATCTGCATCAAGGAGAATTACAAGGTCAACTCCTACTTTTGCCACTTGCAAACCCATCAGATCAAAAAAGAAGCTCACACTTGAAGATGAAGAAGAAGAGCAACATATATCATTCAAAAGGTCTACTCCAACCTTTGAAGAAAGACTAAAATGACTCAAAGAGGGTGGAGGTATGGAAAATTTTAAGTTTCTTAAATATGAAATTAGAAATAAAGAGGAGTAGATACAAATAGAAGAAGCCTTAGTAGCAAAAATGGAAAATTGGAAATACTCTCCAAGTGAGTTAAGATCACAAGTTCTTGATATTCTACTTAAGGCAGTATCACATCATTGGGATAATACAATAATGGTTTCCAAGGATATCCATGATCAAACCTTGAGGAAGCTACTGCCAAACCTATCAGACAAAGAAGTGAAGAAGACATTGAAAAAGCATGAACAAATATTAACTTCTTAGTTCAATGCATTCTTAATTCTATCAAATGATATTGAATCTGTTGTGCAATCCAATATAAATACATGGAAAAAAATTTAAGGATTGAATTTTTTTAAGGCCACTGAGGAAGTTGTACAAATAAATGATGTGAATGATGATGAAGAGGACAAGGAATATCAAACAGTCAGTGAGGATCTACTTGAAATTTAGAACATTGAAAATTTAAATCTAGAAAAGATTGCAGTACAAGTAATGTCCTACCTCCCTAATCCTCTAAGAAAAGCATTGATAATATCAAGTTTAGAGAAGACAACATCCGAGTCTCAGACCATTGGGCTAAATACTATTCAACCAAGGACTCAATTGGTTGTTGGATCTATCTTACCGAGTTCATAGGTGAGTACTATTACCACTACTTCATCTACCAAGCTTCTGGCTCCACTCATCTTAGAATCAAATCAATTTGAGTTATAGCAAGGCATTGTAAGTGCTCCTGCAATTGTTGATGTTTCTCCAATCAATCATGTTGTTACTATTGTAAGTGATTTCACACCAAGTGCAATGACAATTGAAGTCAAGCCTCAATCGTGCAATGAAGATATGAGTAAAGGTAAAGAAATCATTCCTTCACCTATTCCAAAGGAAAAAAGGGAAAGAGATAGAGGCTTCCATTGATGAAGTTGATCTAGATGAAGACATAGTAATTCAAGATTGGGATCTCTCCAATATTACTCTAGATCAAATGGACACTTTTGGGGAACTTTGGAAGACAAGAGCCAAACAATAGAAGCTTAGAGTAGAGAAGAAGAAAAGAAATCAAGTGCTGGAAGACATAAAAGGTATATTTCTTGATGCACTAAGTATTGAAGTTGATGAAAAGAACTCTATTTTGGACCAACTTGTTGACATAATCTACAAGTCCAATGAAGATTTGAATGGTCAAGAGAAACAACACAGAGGGTAGAGAGAAAATTTGAGAATAAGGTTCTGGATAATATGGGACAGAAGATTGTCATAGATCAAGTGGAACTATCCACTATTCTTATTTCTTTTGAAAGCACTATAAATAATGTTGTTTCCTTATTTGTAAAATTAAGTGATACCACAAATTTTACTAAGGAAATCGGAGACAAGTTGTCAAAGATTCATACTAATTTGAAGGCAAGTGCAAACCAGTTGTCACTTCACCCTAGTACTAGCTCAATACATTTTGTCAAGATCGAGTATTTAACCAATTTGCAAGCAAAGTTATTGAGAGAAGAAGAAAGAATTATGGCTGCATTTTCAAAAATTTAGAGTTTGATAATTCCAAAGATGGATGTAATGTAGAAACACATTGTTCGTGCAAAGACATTAATCCATGACAACAAATGTTCTATTTCTAATCATATGATGGAGTTATCAATTGAAGTTCAGATATCCTTGCATAATTCTAAAGTATTGCAAGAAAATTGGGATAAACCCATGTCTCTAATTTTGAAGACATGTAGTGATTTCCTCTCACATTTTGGTATTACCTTGTAAATATGCATTTTTAGCATTTGTGTCAAAAACAAGGGGAAATATAGCATGTAAGGAATCCAAGGGGGAAATATATGTGTGTGTGTGTGTGTGTGTACATACATATATGTATATATATGTCTATATATACATATATGTATATATACATACATATATGTATATATGTGTCTATATATATATATATATATGTGTATATATATATATACATATATATATAGATATATATACATATATATATAGATATATATACATATATATATAGATATATATACATATATGTATACATATATGTATATATATCTATATATATATGTATATATATCTATATATATATGTATATATATCTATATATATATGTATATATACATATATGTATACATATATATATATATACATATATATATATAGATATATATATATGTATTCATATATGTATACATATATATATATATACATATATATATATATATATATACATATATATATATATATGTATATATATAGCATTTAAAGAGTCTTTTGTACAAGGAAGAAAGAATCTATGTATATATCAAAGCTACAAAAACAATTTTGAAAATAAAAATAGAGTTAGTGTCAATTGAGTATCACTATAATAGTCAAAACCATGCTACAGACCTAGGTACATTGATAGGGGGAGTTTCAATTCATCATTGTGAGTATTCAAAAATTTTGGTATGATAAGTTTTTTTGTCACCAATGCCAAAGGGGGTGAGTGTTGACATTATGGCCAAACTATTTGTCAATTAGTACCAAAACACTTAGTCATTTGGTTGGTTACATTGTCACTGAGCACCATTGAGTAAACCTTGTAGACAATGTCAACTGAGCAGAGAGTGTTAACCAAGCAGAGCAACTATCCATGTTAACCAAGTAGAGTAGGTAGTAGTGTTGATTGAGTTGTAATAGTCACCAAGTTGTTCCAGTGTCAACCGAGCTCTTCAATGTTTTCTAAGTCATTAATGTTAACCGAGTTCATGCCTACACTTGAGTGATCAATGTGGACCATGCACTAGTGTCAATCGAGTGTCAGAGATTGCAATGTTCACTATGTTTTCAAGTATCAATATATCACCCAAGTGGACTTTTGAACCTGAGTATCAACAATGAGTCGACTAGGTGAAGATTGTTTAATATGATATTGTAGCTGACTTCAAAAGGTAATTATTTGGATTAGTATAAACATGAGATATCTTTCATGTCCAAGTATTGATAAAATGTATGGAGCATAAGTAGAAATACAAATTAGAGTTTGAAGAAGAGTCTCATCCATCACATTAAGGTGGTGATTTTACATAAAAGGAATATCATTCAGCAAATTGAGTTAGAAAGCAAAGATCAGCTATTGGTTCATCCTAACATGTGCATCAGTCAAATCCTCTAACAAGGTGGACTTAATAGTCTTATGTAGAATCTCCTAACCGAGTGCATACTTCATTTTATTATATAAATCCTTTTACAAGGTGGACCTAATAGTCCTTATTGCTCCTAACAAGGAAGATCACCAGAAGTGATCATTTGTAAGCCTTAACATGCCAACTTTATACTGGAGTACTAAAGCTTGTGGGTATCATCCTCGTGCTAGTTTTACTTTCTATTTGGAAGGTTTCTAGGTTACCAAATATTGTGTTAAGTGTTATGAATATTTTATTCTTTTCAGTCTTTCATGCATGCAATTAGATCAGATTAGTTTATAAAGGATTAATTGGTGAATTGAAGTTAAAGTTTTATTGGTTCCTAATTCACCACCCCCCTAGCCACCTAGCCTTCTCTACATTTCCAATATGTACATCATGTAGATCCTAACTAGCAAGTGACTATGACTCCCTCACTCAACCACATCAAAATTATCAAACATAAAGAAAAAACATACATGTACACCATACACATGCAAGTATGGGATAAATAACCATGAAAACTGTATATAAATCATCACTCTAACTATCATCATGAAATAACTAAAATCACTATATGAACATACAACGCATCATCATTGAAAGAATAAATATGAACACATGACATAACCAAGTATCAAGTAGCACATCATATATATAAACTAAGTGTGAAATAATATCAATCAAATCAAGTAACCAAGTACCACTAAATCATAACAAAGCCATAAAAGTTGGCCTAATAGAATTTGGCAATATAACATGAAAAGTAAACTAGGGGTAGGCACTACACCTTGGAGGGTTCTTGTGTTACCATATATGGTGTTATGTGATGATCTACTGTTTCTATGTTTTATTCATGCAATTAGATGTTAGATCTCATTTAATGTTGAAGTACATGATTGCATTGATATGAGACATTAAGGTTTTAATTTGGGTTTATGGTAAAGTTATCAAATATGGTGAGCATATATTTGAATAGTTAAATTTTTATAGATCCTTATTCCACCCTTGCCTCCCTCCCCTAGTATCCTACTTTCCCTATTAGATTTCCAACATTTAGAACACCATTACATATTACCTTCAACAATCTCTCCACATCTTAAAAATAATAGAAGAGGATAGACATAATAATGACAACACCACAACACATAACAATAATCTCATAGCTACCAGCAAGTAGAGGGTTGTCACTAATAAGAACACCAATTGTCAATATAAAATGCTCCAAATTCATAAAAATTGGTTGTATATATGAATATATTTAAAGTAGGTTTGGAACTAAACAACACAAATAAAATCATATGTTATAAGATTAAACCCCATTCATCTCTATAATATTAAACTCTAATGCTCTACAATTGCATGACTAAGATTTCACCAAAACATTTATATTTAATGTATACAAGATTTTCAATGCATGTTCAAGCATTGAAACAAGTTATAGGAAGTTTTCACACATTCTCGAAGTATAAGGCATAAAAATAAATGTGTAAGTGGATAGAAGCTTGAATCTTTCATGTTCCATTCTTTAAGTGTATTAAAGAGAGTATGGTAGTTTTTTTTTATATAGTTTGGCTCTTTAGTCAATTTAATCAAAAGGATTTTATGAAATGTTTGATGTTGAGTTTCATAGAATAACTTACAAAGTTACTAAATCTAGCTAATCTCAAACTTCTTGAGTCTATACACAAGTTTTCCTTCTTCATCAAGCTACAACTCTAAATATATGTAATTAATGTCTCAAAATTAAAAAATCACTTATTCATATGATTAGACTCTTTAAATTGTATTCCTTTATTGAAGTTAACAAAAATGATCATTTTTTTTCCACTATGGAATCCTATCATTTTATGAATGTATGATACCAAAATCATTTATAAATTTCCTATTAATTTCCTACCAAGACATTAGGAGAAATATTCATGTTATCATCCCCTATGGGGACTTATTGGAAACTAAGAACATCTATGACTAAAACATAGAGGAAATGTGTATCTAGATAATCTTGTTAGTTAAACCTAAAGAGTTTAGACCAATAATAAAATTTACATGAATGGAGAGGTGTTAGAGAAAAACATTTGTATGATATCTAGGAAGAATTCCTTGAACATGAGACCTTTAAGAATAACTAGGATAAAATGTTTTTCAACTTAGTTGCATGCTTTCTTACCATTTTCATTAAGGAAAATAATGGATATTACAACCCTTATAGCCCATTCCAAGTCCTCCCATCCATAACAAATCTATATAAAATGCATTGGAGGATAGATCTTTTCTTTCTTTCTTTTTGCACATTGTAGAGAAAAAGGTAGCAAATGCATATATACAAGCCATTGACTAAAATATTTTTAGAAAACACTGGCGAAGTGATGATCTAGTAGCTCTGCATCCCCAACATTGTGGAAGAACTTGAAGTTTCACTAGTTGACTAATTTTTCCAAGAACTGATAATGAATAACATATTTGTAGACCCAAAGAAGGTCTAGAATAGTGGGTTGTCACATAGGTATGAGAAATTTACAAGGAATGATACACATGCCATGCAAATTCTCATTGTCCATCTGCACATGAGATGAGTGGAGTTGATCCAAAGTTTTTGAGGTGAGTTATACTTCACTTAAGGGTAGTGTATCAATTTGGTAGGAACATCTAATGAATGTTGAAGAACTTGAATCCACTTAATGATTTGTTAAGGCAATTGAAACACTATCATATAATGTGCATAAAAGGTCTTAGATATATTGCAATACTCATAAACCTTCTATTTAAAAGTGGATGATCATAAATTGAATTTTAAATATTTTCATACTCAAGACATTGTTAAATCCTTTAGAATTATAAGTGTAATATTTATTATTGCTCAATCAAAACAACTATAAGAATAACCTTAATTTCTAAAGAATCTTCTATCATTTTTTATATAAAAAATAAAATAAAAATGCCCAAAGCATAAAATCTTCACCAAAACTCTTTACAAACAATTTATGACAATATTATAATAAATTTTAAGTTAAATAATACAATAAATTAATAATTTCAAAAAAGAGAAGTGATATATTCCACCAACATTGATTGATAGCTCATCTAATGACTCGAATATTATATGCAAATGTAACCACACACACGACTACTAAGATGCTCAAATCTAAAGATTTGATACAATCTTTTGTTGATTTTTTGCATCACGAAGTCCATTGATTATCACTTGAACCATTAAAATATTTTCAAATAATTCGCAATTCTACTAACTTCTAACCTTTGAGAGGACATAAGCTTGATATACTCCAACACGAAAGCAAAATTCAAGCCATATTTTCTTCGAATGAATCCGTACCCATAAATAAATAAATAAAATATATTAATATAATAAAAATAAATAAATAAAATATAGTAATAAAATTAAGGAAAAGCAACTCAATTTCATTTACTTGCCATAGTTTTAATATTTAGTCTTCAAAAATCAAATTGGAAATCAAGGGACTTGAATTTTCTTACAATTAAAATATATTAATATAATAAAAATACATCAACTTTATTTTTAAAAAGGAAGGTTTCTAATTTAAATTTACTAAAATTTCTTTGGTTTAATCATTTTGATATGCATAGCCATAGTGGTAATAAAGGATGAAATTTAATGATATATATATTTATTAATAAAATTATTAAAATATAATAAATAAAAATGATATATATTTATTAACACATAATCATAATTAATCTTAAGAATAATAATAATAAATAATCTAAGTTTTGACCATTATTTATTAATAAAGAAAAAATATTTAGTTTTGAAAATAAATATAATTGAATGTGTATTTTTTAAATAAAATAATAGATAATACATTTAAAATGAATATATGATTGAAATATTCAAATAGAATATTTTTTAAAACTTGGAAAAGTAAAATACTTACTATTATTATTATTATTAATCAAACTATATAAAATAAAATAAAATATAGACAAACAAAAATAGAAGTAAACTTTCATTAAAATGTAGTGTAATTTGATAAATAAATTAGGAAATAGTTAAATTATTTAGTGAATAAAATGACTAGCACGTTTATTTTTATCCTATAATGAGACATTTAATTTGTGTCATTATTGTTTTGTCATGGAGGTTCAAATCCTCATTAGGCAAGTACATTTAAGAGCTTTGTGTCCTCACTAATCTAGTGTGCTCACATATTGAACCTTAGTGTTGATGTTGTTGGTATTCACACCAAATGCTTTTGTGTTTTATTTGTGTTGCATAACCTCATTGGACTTATGGGTTCACAAGCTTGATGCACATTCTAAGGTACTATGCTTGCAAGTCTAAACTATTTGATTTATTGTTGTGAATGTTCATGTTGAAGATGCAGACCCATATTAAGCTAAAAATATCATACTTGTCAACAAACAACAAAAATAGCATATATATTTAAAATATGTGAGAAACATGCACGCATATGCATTCATGTATTTTGGTCCTTTAAGAGTCGTTTAACCTTTCTAAATTAACAAAAATAATTAGATACACTACTTTAGATTAAATTGATAAATTGAATAATTAAAATATATATTAAAATTATTAATTTGTGAAATTAAAGCAAACCATTATAGAATCTATTTTATAACATATATACTCAAAAGTATAATCCTTATACAAATTCTAATATAAATTGAACTCGTTTCAATGCTCACCCATGTATAGAACCTTGTAGATCTGATTTAATCAATTGATATGTTTTTTATGTATTACTTTTATTGTCCTTCATATAATCCAAGCCCAATTTTATTTATTTAATATCATTTCACTTCACATTCTCTATTTCAAAAGCCTTTGTTATATTTCTAAATAATTAAAATTAAAATATCCTCATAAATTTGTTATATGATATTCTAGTGTGACTCAAAATGTTCCTTTCCCCTAAACTAATAGAGAAATTTTTCAAATAATATTTCTATTGCTTCCTTCTTTGGAACCAACATTTATTAAAGATGTTACTAAACATTATCTAAATTTCAATTATCATTATTATTTAAATCAAAATTTGTTCTATTTAAAAGTAGTTTTCAAAGAGATTCTTACATGATCTATTTTGATTTCTTTCACCATAATCAACTCTTTTACAAAATTTTAACATTTTTTACTTCTACAGATTTCATAAAACTTTTGTTATAGATTTATTGATATTTTTCATTTTCAAACAAATTCTTATTATTGTGAAGAATGGTTTTATGATTTATTTGATTAAATATACTTTTGAATTTTCTTCATTTTATTATTTTTATAGATAAATTACAAGTTTACAGCCCATTTCTTTTGTAATAAAATTTCAAAAGACAATATCTATCATTTCTTACAAATTCCTACTACTCAAACCCAACAAAATAGGTGGAGAATATTAAATTCTCAACAATCTACCCTATGTATTGACTCTTTGGGCACAAAATGGAGTCAACCTGCTAGCTACCAATCTCATGCTTCACTAGAACAATTCTCAACACATACATTCTTTTATTGTATTCATCCTCCATGTTTTGAAATTTGACACTATTTGTCATACCAACATAACTCATAGAATTCTTTATACTGAGATAAAGAAATTGGTGTCACTTTGAACACAATGCAATGCCTATTCTGGCACCAAAATTGGTGCCTACATTGAAACTCAAGTGAATGCCACTTGGATGACATTCATGTTGTACATTTATTTTTCTTATTACATGAAACCATTCATAATGAATAGTATCCTATTATTGTTTATTGCATTCAATCAAACACAAGTTTCCTTATTTTCTAGAAGGGAACTTTGATTTATTAAAGAATATTGCAATGGTGGTTATATAACAACTATATCATCATTTGGGTGGCGGGACCTTTGACACGGCCTCCTTTCCTTAAAAAGTTTTTAATAGACTTCTTAGTCTTCAAGGTAAACTTGGTCGACCACAGATTATGAACCCCTTAGAATGATAAATTTTATTGTATTCTTCCTTGGCTTTTGAAATGGGGAGACAAAAGGTCCGCATTTTGCTACTATGATTACAAACGGTTCTCCATTCATGGAATATTTGTCTTGAAAGTTGACAATAGGGTGATTCCCACAGCTAGTGCATTGCCTATTTAACGACAAAGTACTAAATATTTGAGTACACATCAATAATTGTCACTCTATTAGAATATTGGAAAATCAAATATGTTCATTATTAGTTAACTTCAAAAAATATTAATATTATTAATGATACTAATAATTAAATGAAACAAATTATTTTTAATAGGTCATATATGCATAGTTTTGTTATAAATAGTTCCTTCTTTATAAATTAAGAATTAAAGTTACATATTCACAAAAAAAGGGATCGGTAGATACGATATCATCTTACGAAAGTACACATGGCAATAAGGTCAGATAACTTACAAACTATTCATTAAAAAAAATAGTATAAGCAATATCCTATCACATTTAATGGAGTAAACTTAAAACTTTATATTTAAATAATAATAATTATTTAATAGGTCATATATATATATATATATATATATATATAGTTTTGTTATGAATAGTTCCTTCTTTATAAATTAAGAATTAAAGTTACTTATTCACAAAAAAAGGGATTAGTGGATACGATATCATCTTATGAAAGTACACATGACAACAAGGCCATATAACTTACAAACTATTCATTTAAAAAATAGTATAAGCAATATCCTATCATATTTAATGGAGTAAACTTAAAACTTTATATTTAAATAATAATAATTTTAAATTTATTTTTCAATTAATACTACTTCTGGAATTTGATTGTGTAAGGATTTTTTCATTAATGTTTTGGATCACACTTTGTCATCCATCATCAGTAAAGAAAAAGGAGAAAAAGAGATATGTTGCAGACTAAAACTCTCTAAGAGATGAGAGAAAGGTCAAAGGAGACAACAAGCTATCAAAAAAAAGAAACAAGGAGAGAGAAAACCCATTGTTTTAGTCATTTTAATATAGGAGCACAAAACTTAGGCTAAAACCATTTCAACTAAAAGTCAAGAACTAAGGGATATTTATTTCTATGTATTGTTATTCTAGATTTGACTATGTGAATTTTGTTATGTCCAACATTTTGGATCATACTCTATGATCCATCATTAGGATATTCATCGAAGAATATGATCTCACTCTTGTCCCTTATGATGTTATAATATTCCTGTAGGATATTATACCCAAGAATTTTGCACAGAAATTTAAATAGAGAAATTCATGTAATAGATTTTAAATTATCCAGCAAAAATACCAAAATACCCAAATGAAAATATAGTTTCAATAATAAATGTTGCACTTCAATCTTCAGCCAAAAATGAGACACATGTCTGACATCTACTTTAATTTAATGGTCAATTTATTAATAATTGTTTAATCTTTAAGCATTAAAATAAATAACCAATTGGACTTAAAATTATGCATGATAGCTTATTGAAAAGGCTTGATGAGATCCTCCAAGTCCACTAGTGAAATGCCAAAAATACTAGGATTACTTTATATTAATCATAAGTATCTAGAAATAATTTTGAAACAACTTTGATGAGTCTAGAATTGTAATTACCTAGGCCAAACCTCATGCTCTAATCCCTAAAAAGTCCTTGTTAGCCCTTCAGGATCAAGGAAAATAGGGCAAACAACATATTGTGTTGAATGGGCTAGAAAAGGGGACATTATAGATGTTGAAGTATTGTACTCAATGAGGCTTTATCCCTAGTGGGCTCATTAAGAAGCATACAACTTCCTTTTAAAATGAACAATATAAACAATGATTTAAAGCCCACTAAATGATTTTACATGTACTAAAAGTGGTTTACTTGTACACCCAAAAGTTAACATTTGAATACTCAATTGGAAGAGTTATACAATTTTATTGGAAACAATAGGATGTGATTAGGGGGAAATTTATGCATAGATACTGATAAAACATTTATTTAAATTTGTGTTAGATTTCTTTTTTTGAGTTCTTTTGGTGGTTGGAAAGCATGATTATTGGGGTGCCAATGAATAGGTGTCGAGTGTAACTTTTGAATGACCATATATATAATCTTTGTGTATGTAATGAATTCTCTTGTATTTATTATAACTACCCAAAAGCTAAAACAACACCTTTAAGCCCTCAAGTCACATACAAAGAAACTCAATTATGACATGTCATTTAAGATTTTAGAATATGAGAAGTTAGGATAGGTAGCTATTGGATCCTTTCCCTTACCATAAGTTGGTTTAGTTTAAATAACACACTCTACATATTAATGTATTTAGGTGGCAGTAAGAGAGCCCTATTAAAAAACCCACTTTGATTTCATATTTGTAATCTAACCAAATTGACTTTAAACTATAATGCTTAAAGTTATCTGACAAGTTATGGTCACTATAGCAAAATACTAGAGGCATGCATTGAATTCTATTGTAATGACTCTCAATTCCCCAAGCAAAAACATTATTCAATAATATGGGGGAAGAGTGTCAGTTAGACTCTATGTTCTATGTAAGGCATAGAAGATTTTGTAGAAGCCCACTAGAAAATCATTTATGAGCAAGTAGTCGTCTATTTTTCAGAAATATGTTAGTAATTAGATCAACTGCATAGATTTATTGATACCAATAGTGCCCGATTATTGGGGGTAAAAGTTGCACAATTATTGGGGCATTGCTGAAAAGTATTGGATTAATTGTGCAAACTTTTTGGTTATGTGAGCGAGTGATGGGTGATGGTGCAAAATTATCATGTTTGAGGTGACACTTTGAAATTACCACTTTTTAAACTTTAACATTTAATAACAACATGACCATTATTACTTATCACTCATAACAATAGTTTTAAGCTATTAAATTATATATAAAGAAAAGAAAAAATAGCCATTGAAATCATGTGCAATTTAAATTTTTTATGTACATAAAATTAGCTAGAACTACTATAAATAAAACATGTAGATACATGAAAGAGCCTACAACATAACAATAAATTGTGAACTACTTAGGTCGCGTGTTTGATTCTCACTATATTATTTTTAGACTGCAATTACCTGTGTTGTGAGTTGTAACTAGAGTTGGAACTAGAGCTAGAGCCATAATCTATGGTTAGGAACTAGAGCCATCTCTTTCAAGGATCCTCCTATCCAAGCATTTGTTTGTTGTTTTTTGTTTCCCTCCCCTTCTTACTTGCCTACACTCACCTTCTAGACATCAAGCATACCTTTATCTCTTAGGAACCTCTACATTTACATAACTAGAAAATATTGTTAGGTCACATGAACTATTTGGCATAATGTTGAAGTAAGAAGTGGTCTCTTGGAAACCCAATGAACTCACCTATGATCTATTGTTACTAGTGAATTGTTTGACATAATACCTTTGCTGAAGGAATCAACCAAATGCTTGGACCAATGAACTATTTGAAATGAGGCACAAATGTGTGTGTGCACAATCTATTTGACAAAATTATAGGGAAATTTGGGGGCATAACTACTATATTGTGAATGACCATAAACTATTTGACATAATGTCTAATGGACTTGAAGACATCAGCCTTTAGTTTTGTGGGAGGCTTCTTTGATCTCTAACTATAGGTTGTTATGGAACTCAAAAATGAGACTAGGAATGGTGGCATTTCACATGGAGGAAGCTTGAGGATGAAAACTCCTAGCTCCACAGTATTGTGCTTAGTCTATCCACCTTGATGTCGAAACTAAAAAAACTTTTACACAATTTTTCATCAGTCTTCAATGTAGGAACAACAGGTATCAAATCCGATATGGAATCAATTATTGCAAGTTTGGAAGGTCTCAACAACTACAAAAATGCACAAGCTAATATAGTGGCTAAACATTCAACTTTAATGTTAGAGGCAAAGGAAAAAGTTAAATCTTGGGCTTCTATTTGCAAAAACACAATCGATACTACACCTCTCCTAGAGATTGAAAAGATTGTTCAGGATCAGATGAATGATGAGCAAGTGAGATAGACACATGAGCTAAATTTATGTGTTTGCGGTCTTGCCCCCACTACTAATCCTTTCTTTGTAGTAAATTCCTTCCTTAACGATTAGCTTGATATTCACAATATCTCACTTGATAGATGTTAGACATGCCCCAACGAAACTCTCATTATTAGGTTTCTCATTTACATGACAGGCTACAGGTTCTTAGAGCAAAAATAAAACTATTTTCTCTTCTATCTAAGATTTATTTGGATTAGGATCTCACTAGAGCATAGATGACTGAATTGAAACAAGCTAGGAACCTTGTAGTGGAGGCCAGATGCAGCGGTAAGTGGGCAGTCATCAAGAATCTCATAGCAATGATACAAGATTCTCCACCTAGCTAGTGGAAATCAAGCTAGGCCGATAAGGCTGCTAAGGCCAAATAATTATCACACTAGTGGTTTGACAAGATGACCCCACCCCCCTTTGGCTCTCTCCTTGTTAAATACTAGAATAGTAATAGGTCTTTTTGGTCATTGCCAGGCCTTTTTTAGGATGTTGTTGGCTTGGCTGATATCTTAGCTGTCACAGAGACCCATGAGATTTATGCTCATCCCCTTCTGGGTCTTGAAAATTATCAGTGGTTGTCAATCCTCAAGGATGAGGTTCACTCCTTAGGTGGGGTGCAAGGTTCTAGACATGTTGCTTGCCTAATTAAAGACAACGTCTTCATCTCTACTTCTATGGTCTATTCTGACACACATGCCAGATTTATGTGGATCCACATATGACATGACAAACAACATTAGTGAGATACCTTCCTTGTGGTTTGTTACTTTCTACTAGCCTCTTCGCCCTAAGCTATTCATAATACTGAGGATAGTGATCCATTTATTAATCTGATTAAGTGCATTTCCAGATTTAGTGCCTTGGGTGACATCATTATCTTAGGTGACTTCAATGCATGGACTAGGGAATGATAGACCCCTATACATGGCCGAGGCATGGACTAGAATTGTATTACTAAACTTGATCATGTTAGTTTGGGACTCTAATTTATTTCTAAGGATCACAATGGACCTTTATTTATCTGTGGTCATCACCTCCTCCAACTATGTGAGTCTTCTGATCTAGTTATTCTGAATGGCCTTTTATGTTTTCCTAGATCTAATTTTTTTACCTATTGGCCATACTCTAAGAGCACTAGTGTGATTAACTAGTTATTCCTACTGCTTCTTTCATCTATTCCATCTATAACTTCACCATCTCCCATCTCCTACTTGCCAATAATGCTCTTTTGTGCCTTGCGCTTCACTTCTCCCCTCCTCCCCCCCCACCCCCCGCCCCCCCTCTCTCACTAGTCCCACATTTCCTATACGAGGAAGGCTGCTCCACACCTTTACCCACACCCCCACCCACCAACTACTTTGGATCACACCCCTAGCCATTTCCACTTCCACTTTGTTGAGGGTGATGAGAACCTCTTTATTTTCCACCTTTGTTGACTCCTCTTGTCTTTGTGTTTTTCTGAGTGTAACCATGCTTCCTCCATGTTTGATCTCTTGACCAAAGCAATCTGGGAGTTAGATTTCCTTTCCATCCCCCACCGCCCTATTCTTAGATCCAAGTGTTAGAACACGTGTCCTATGAACCGCTAGTTTGATGTCGAGTGTAAAGCCTTTTACCGCTAATTGACTTTAACCTTTCACCGAATGTAAGAAATATGCTTACATTGCTTCATAATGTAGATCCTTATATGATACACTTAGCCAAGACCCAAATCTCTTTAGGTGCACCTTGTTCCCACAGTATCCACCCCCACCTTCCTTGATCAACATGTGCTCCCTCATCTCACATACCACCACCCTTTATGACATTCCAAGTCAACCACCCTTCCACTTCATCTCACCCTCTCACTATCATATATTTACTGCTTCCATCATCCATGAGGTAATTAGAACTATGAGATGTAGTAATGTCATTGATGAGTATGGTTTCTAGGAAGAACTACTCAAGCTTGGTAGCTTGGTGATTGGCTCCTATCTTGCCACAATCTTTAATAGAGTATTTTGTACGAGATTTGTGGAGGCTTGGCCAAGGCATGTGATCGATCTGATTCATAAGACATAATTGATTTTGTACCCCAACAATTACAGGAGCATCATGATTGGGCATTACCTTTGCCAAACTTTATGCCACAACACTAAATATTATTCTTTCAGGGGAACTAGACAGGATGAATTACAGGGCTAGAGGTCAGGGTAGTTTCAGAGTAGATTATTAGACTATGGATCATATATTGACCATACAAGCAATCATTTAGGAGGCTCACCATCACTCTATGAAAGTCTGCTATTATTTTGTGGACTTTTGTAAGGTGTTCAATTCTATACCTAGATTTTCCCTTTTTTAGAGGCTCAAAGATATTCAGATATGAGAGA
Organism: Cupressus sempervirens; assembly: GCA_028749045.1. NCBI lineage: Eukaryota > Viridiplantae > Streptophyta > Pinopsida > Cupressales > Cupressaceae > Cupressus > Cupressus sempervirens. The sequence continues at coordinate 750,762,528 of CM053789.1, read as the reverse complement.
TTCTTTTGGCGACCATTATGAGACTCTATGAGTGGGTCAAGGGTATATTCAACACTCCAACAAGGCTCTGTAATCCTATTTAGAGCACTATTGGGGTGAGGCAGGGGTGCCCCATTTGCGCCACTCTTTTTAGCATCTACATCGATCAGGTTGATGGATTTATTAGAGACTCATCCCTTCTAGGTGATGGTTTTTACTTACATCAGGTTTTGGTATATATCCTTCTTTTTTTGGATGATGTGATTCTTCTTGCCTCCTTGCCTAAGAGCCTCTAGAGAACTCTTGAGAGATTAGTCTGCTTTTGTGACTCGAGACAGCTTGTGGTTAACTTGGGAATGACTTAGGTCATGGTCTTCAATTGCTTGAAGACATCACACTTAGATTTCTACTTCCAAGGTTAGGAGATTGAGATTTCCTCCACATACACTTACCTCGAGATTAGGCTCTCTAGTCCTCATTTTAGTTTGAGACTCGCCTAGTCTGCCTCACAATAGGTGTATAATAATCATGCCAAAGGCCATACTTAGGAATAGTGTATTCAATCTAAGGACTATTTTTCCCCACCATGAGGTACATTTAATTTTGTCAATTCAAGGATGTATAATTGAAATGGTCAGGCACTAGGTTTCTTAATGAGTCATTATTCTTATGCTGTAGGAAAGTAAAATGCAAGGAAAGAACCTACACTAGTGTTGCAGGAAACTAACACACCTAACTCTTTACTAAAACAAATACTGGAAATGCAATTAAATACCAAAATATATTTCAACTCAATTTATCTACTATAACTATTCTTATAGATGCTGTAGGAACACTCACAAAGTATGATGCTATAGGAAGGAACTTATAACTTCTACTTGCAATACTAAAGATGCTTGAAAAAAAATTTATACTACTCTAATCTAATCCACCTCCCAAGTGGGCCCCCTTGGTTGGCTTCTACTAATCTACTAACACAGAATGTAAACTAGGAGTTATTTCATTATGTTCTAGAAATTCATTACATTAGAACAATACAAAGAACTATAGAAAACAACTTACTACAAGAATCAACAGTTTCTTGTCATAAACTTTCTTCTAATTTCCTAACACTATTGGTTTGATCTCTATAAATAGAAGATTGATGCTTATTCTAAAACATAAAAGCAAAACAAACTAACTTCAAATCTGCCAGAGAAAAATGAAGAAAAGATAATAGCTCAAGGTGGGAATAATAAAGTCTGGACAACCACTTTGTCACAATAATAAATGCAGAGAAATATAATAGTTCTTCATAGCTCCTCCATATTAGCAATCGTGTCCCTTGGTACCATAGGAGCATCTTGCATGGAAAAATTAAATTATTAGAAAAAAAAAAAAAAAGAGAGAAAAAAAAAAAAAAGGAAAAAAAAAAAAATTTCTAGAGGAGAGAGAAAGTGACGAAAATGGAAGGAAAATAATTAAAAATAGAAAATAGGAAAAGTGGAGAAAAGAGGAATCTCTATTTTCAAGGTGCATGGGTGGCATAAATAGAAAATAATAAAAATAGTTGTCATTCCATTAATCGAGGTGTGTAGGTGGCATCTTAGAAGTTTGTGGAAAGTTCCTTAAATCATGCATTTAATATTTGTTGGGTGCTTAGTTGTATTTGGGTGGGAATTTAATATTTATTTAAAGTTAGTTGTATTTACCTTTTATCCCACATTGCTTGTGTTTGTAATGTCTTGGGTTAGAAGTGCCTATTTAAGCAAGGCTTATTATCATTTGTAATCAAGTTCAAGAAATGGAAGCTCTTCTAATGGAAGTTCAAGAAATAGAAGTTCTTGAATTGTAAGCTCTTCAAATGTAATCTCTTCTAGTGGATTTCAAGTATTAATGGATGCTTTATGAAGCATTTTTTTGTCATCTCTCTATCTCCATCTTGTTGCATTTTTGGTTGTGAGTTGGTACGGGTGGTGTGGCCCGTCATCACTATTGCAACTTAACATCTTTTCTCCTCGAATGTTATTGGCTATCTTCAACGTTTCCCTTTGAATACTTCCAACCATCTTCAGCTCCCTTTGCTAACAGGTTAGTTATTATGTAGAGATATTTGTAAATAAGCATTATCAAATTAAATTCAAATATGAAAACACACATTCTAATGGTTATATATATATTGGCAAAATATAACATACTATCTACCCATAGGTTAATCATCAATTCAAGTAAACATGAGTTCACAAATGTCTTGGTTTAAGTAAAACGGAGTGTTTAAAACTATCATAAAATAGAGGCAATAATTAGCCTCATCATCTGCTCCCTATTAAATTGATGCTTGTCCTCAAGCATTGATTTTCTAGTCAGTGACCTATATTCCCCAACTTTATTCCTTCCTTTCCTACTACTCTTGAAGGTGTAGTTGAATCCTTGTGTTCTTTCCCAAACTTTCCTTCTATTCTCCTCCTGCAACTTGTCAAGTCTGTCAGCATTAATATCATATAGGGGCCACATGAGAATTGGAGATTGTATAGTGAGTGGGAACCATAGTTCTCGCCTAGCCTGTTTCCCCAACTCTATATACTTTGGAACTCAATGAAGGGTAGCCTCTAAGTTGATAGGACTGTGTGGCTCTAATCATTTAAGTGTCTCAGGTAATGTGGCCCACCTACTTTTAGCACCAACCATGGCTCTCTGAAAGGAAAAGTAAGGTAGGTTCTCATATTCTACATACACCTTGGTTCTAGTAGCAAAGATTCTGTCCCTTACTCCCTTATTCTTATCCCCATAAGTTAATCTAAACCAGTCCCTAAGAGTTTCTTCTAGTTTACTGCTCTCAGCTCTTAATGATAAGGGCTCTGTTCTTTCCTCATCTCTATAATTATTCAATTTTCTTTCATAATTATCTTCATTATGCATCCAGGAAATCAAAGCCCTCAAATATATATCCCCTATATAGAGTAAAGGATTCCATTGAGTTTTTGCTAGAATGATAAAAGTGTGAACATATAACTCACAGAGCAAGTTCTGTTGCTAGGATGGCAGAGTCTAGTATAAACCATAGAATTCCTGAACTGATTTGAATTCTACATTTATGTTTTTTAGGGTTAGCATAAGTTGGAATAAAAGGAATTATTCCTTTAAACACATAGCATAAATCCAAGGTGGTGGTCTACAAGCAAGTGCTTGATCAGCCAGCTTGAGGGCATCATCCATCCTTTGTTTTTGGTTTGCCAATTGCTCTTTCAAATCTGTAATTTCCTCACCTAGAGACACTATGTCTTTCTTCATTTTATTCCTCTCTTCTTCCCATAGGGTTGCAGCAAACATATGTTGTCCAAAAAACTAGAAAGGAAGTTTTTTCAGGGTAATGGAACCATTTTCCTCTTCATAGTTATTTTTCCTCTTCCTCTATTCCTTCCATAACTACTTTACAAAATCTGTAAGCCATGTTGGTTTATAGGGAACCAGACTAGTATTTGAATAAACTAACTCATTCATTATGGGAACTATTTGTTAGCCTATTGGAGGATCATTTTGATTTTCATTTACTTCAACCCTACATTCCTCATTAGGGTTTTCAAGAATGTTTGTAGTTTCAGGGTGAGAAGGAGAATTACCAAGAACAATTTTGTACTGGAGATTCTTTAGTAGATGGTTTGGATGAAGTAGACTGAACTTCTACTATCACTTTAGAAATTTGTCTCCTCATTCAATGACTTCTTCTCATAGGGGTCTCCTCTTGTATCGCAGCATTCTTCCTACTTCTTCCTTTCAATATCTCTGCTACAGGAGTAACTTCTATAGGACCCATCTTAGTTTTCTTTTGTTTTACGACTACAAGGTTTGGCTTTTCTACTACCAGAGCTAAGGTCTCCTCTTGTAATTTATGTTTTTTCTTTTCTCAGGTAGAGAGAGATTTTTGAGTCTCTTGAACAACTAAAGGCACATTTTCTTGCACATTGCCAGCTTCAACATCTTGAGTGCTTTGCTCAATAGGCTCATCAATGGGAACTACTTTCTCCTCAGTAGGCCATTCATTAAGGACAGCTTGGGGTTGTAGGATTTTAGCTTGGACAAATTCTACCCATGTCATAGGAGAGGCATCCCTAAGTGATCTTTTTATGAGTAATTTAATTAGGGCATGATGGGTGAAAAAATTGTCTTTCCCCTTTTGGGTTTCTTTAGCAATAATGCATAACATGTTATACAAGAAAATGGGAACATTTATTAGACAATTGTCTTATACAACTAAGCAATTTAAAATGATGTGCATGTAAATATGAAAATATTCCTTCACAAGTGAGGTACCTGATAATGTGCATAGCCAGCTCGTTATATGGCTACAAGAGAGATGTCCTTTAGCAATCTTACTTGGTGATATCCAACTAAGGATACAGTTGGTATGACAAATTGAGCCCTAACTGATCTTGCATCATGAATATTAGGATAATGTTCTCCTATTTCTAGTAACCCATTTACTTTAGTTATTCGCTCTTCTATAGCAACAATTGTTAAACCCCATACAATAGCTTCTCCTTCATTAAATGTTCTTGTAAATTTTGCAGTTATTTCTTCATCAAATGCTTTTAAACTTAGGAAATACCCTAACCAGCCACAAGCATTAAATCTCCTCACTACCTCTACATTTGAGAGTAAAATAGTATGCTCCATTGGTTCTTGTCACTGCAATTGTCCACCCATTTTGCCTGACAATTTCACTCTCTGCTCTATCTGCACTATTTCCCTTCTATGAATTCAAGCTTTTAGACCCATTTTCATATTTCTTTTTTCTTAGCTGATTAATGCCATAACAATTTGTTATGAGTAGAAATAATGTGGTTTATCATGGATATGTGAAAATCATCCAAAAATGGAATTTAGATCACTTGAAAAATTAAATATGGGTCACATCATAGCCTAATAGTAAGGAATCATTCAAGAATAAGGGGTACGACACCTAGACACTTGTGTTCTTATAGCAATTGAGTTTCATAAAGGAAGTATAAAGATTTTGGAAAAATCTTCATGAATAAATAGGAATTTCATTAGGTTTTAGTAACCTTCCCTACCCCTTAAAAAATATGGATAGGTGTCCAGACTTAGTATGGGGTATGGAATTGACATAATGCCACCATAATATAAATAATGCAGTATTATATATAACCAACAAAATCAATGTACTATAAATGAATTAAGATTTGAAAAGATTATACCTGTGAGTTGATTGTTGCATGTACCAAAAGTGGTAGAAAGTACATCAGCATTGATAGCATACGTTAGCAAACTTGCAGTGTTTATTGAAAGCATTGGAAAATGATGATGTGGAAGGTGGGTGGGTGGTAGGTAAAGAAGTGAGGTGAGTTGGAAAAGAAGAAATTAGAAGATGAATGGAGAAATTTGGAACTTTATGTGGACATAAAGTTTTTATTATGGGCATGCAAAAAGAAATTAATATTGATGAGCTGTAGGCAGGAGGTTAGCACCTTCTACTACAAGAAGAGTTACCTAGTGTACATTTGAATTTGGCAATTGAAACTACTATAGGAAGTCCTCTTTTGTTTGGGGTTGTTTATATAACTTGATTCTATGGACATTGACTAATAATTTAAAAGGAAATGGATCAGTGGTAGTTAAATGGATGACTCCATTTTCAAAGACATGGTTAATTTCATACAGACCCAACCATCTTGTATATAGCTTGTCTGGCATACCTTTGAATATGGAATCATATAGTAATGCCCAGCCACCAATTTGAAATTATTTGTTACTAATGTGGGAGTCATGCCATTATTTTCTTTACTTTTGTATAATTTCAATGTATTCCAAAGCAACCTTGCGCATTTCATCCAAGGAATTAAGATGTAGAAGATGTTCTCTATGTGCTACAGGAAGTTCAATGTTTAGCTCCAGTGCAGTTCTTAAAGTTTTATGTTCAAATTCAATGGGAAGCATTTCTATTTTCCCATATAGGAGCTCAAATGGTGTGAACCCTATAGTAGTCTTCCATGTTGTTCTATAGGCCCAAACAACTTCTGGTAATCTACTATTCCAATCCCTGCAATGCAAATGAACTATTTTTGTTAAGATAGCCTCTATCTCCCGATTTGTGACTTCTACTTGTCCATTAGTTTAAGGGTGATAAGGACTTGATATCTAGTGCTTGATATTATATTGTTCCATCAATTTTGTGATCAGATTAGAAGTAAATTGAGCAACTTGGTTAGTGATTAGTTCTTTGGGTACACCATAGCGAGTAAAAATTTCTTCATACAGAAATTCTACAATTTTGTGATCACGAGCATGCTTCATGGCTTTCAACTCAACCCATTTTGTTAGGTAGTCAGTGCACACAAGGATATATGATTTCCCATTGGATCGAGGATCAATTGGACCAATGAAGTCCATAGTCCATTTGTCAAATGGTATTAATGTCAGTTGTGGATTGAGAGGCATTTCATCTATTCTTGTTGGTCACCCCATCCTTTGATACTTGTCACACTTCTGTGTATAGTTGGCTACATCTTTGTGAAGCATAGGCCAATAGTAACTAGTTGTTAAAATTTTCAAGGCTATTCTTTTTGCTACAAAGTTCCCTCCACGTGGTTCATTATGACATGCATGTAGAATGTCATATGTCTCATCCTCTCTCACACATCTTCTCATAACTTGATCAGGTCTAGTGTAAAATAACATATTATCAATCCAAGAGAAATGGAAACTTTTCTCTGCAAGCATCTTCTTTTCCTTATAAGTGAAATGTTCAAGCATTTTATTAGCTGCAATGTAGTTAGCAATGTCTACATACCATGGAGATTGAATAGCAATATGAAATAAATGCTCATCTAGAAATGCATAATCTACTAGAGTAGTATCATTCTCATCATGATGGATTCTTGATAAATAATCAGCTACCACATTGGCTCTTCAAGGCTTATCAACAATGGTTATATTAAATTCTTGCAACAATAGTAACCATCTTGCCAACTGGCCTGCGTTTTTTCATGAGATATTTAATTACTGCATGATTAGTATAAACAAATATGGGATAGCCAATTATGTAATGCCAAAATTTTTTTAGAGCATAAAATACTATTAATAGTTCTTTTTTAGTTACTATGTAGTTTAATTCTGGTCCATGAAGGCTCTTGCTAATATAATATATTGCATTTTCAAGATGTTGAGATTGTTGTCCTAGAACTACACCTATGGCATAGTTAGAAGCATCTGTATATATGTGAAAAGGAAAAGTCCAATCAGAGCCTTCTAAAACTAAGGTTGTAGTGAGAATTTTATTAAGCTACAAGAAGGCTTCATTACATTTTGATGTCCAAATGAACTAAGCTTCTTTGGTCAGTAATGTATACAAGGGACTAGCTATTTTGTTGAAGTCTTTTATGAAACGTCTATAATATCTAGCATGACTTAGAAAAGATCTTACATCTTTTGGTTTTGTGGGTATGGGCAATGTTTGAATTACCTCTATCTTAGTTGGATCCACTTGTATTCATGTAGTTGATATGAAATGACCAACTACCACACCTTCATGTTGGTCTTAGATTGGTTTTGACAATTGAGTGTCAACACACTTAACCAATTTCCAAGATGATGCCAAGTATAATATAGATGTCGAGCTACAATGTGTGCCAAGCCAAAGATTCAACAGGTGTTGAGTGAACTTCAAGTGTTGAGAAAGATTCAAGTGTCGAGTGATAAGTGATGCCGAGTCACTATAGGTGCCAAGCAAAGTATAGATGCCAAGTCAGACAAAATTCCTATATGTGTCGAGCATCAACAATCAATAAGAGCCAAGTAACATAGTAATATAGAACCATTTTTGAGCCAACTTAAGATGAATCTTAAAGGATCTTAAAGATAAGATCAAATCTTTTACATTCTCTATGTAATCAGCATGCAACCAATAAGAAAAGTGTAAAGATTTGAGCAAGAAAGAATGATAAATACTAATTGTAGATTCATACCTAACCTTCAGTCTTCAAAGCCTTTAAAAGGAGGATGGAACCGCATAATTTTTCTGAGTGTAAGAGAGGTTTATGGGAGAATGCTAGCAAAGTTCAAAGAGGTATAAGGACTTAGAGAAAGAGCAACATTGTAGAATCTAGTTGGTAAGAATAGAGCATCAGCACTTTGAGTAGAGACATATCATATCAAGAAGGATCAGATCAGATTGAGTAGAACAAGGATCTGGAATCGACAATTAAAGATTGTAAGTCATCAGGTCATCAGATTCTAATAATTTATGGCCATTGTATTAAGAATGAAATCCTATGGAGATATAGGTTGGTTTAACAACCATGTTGTAATCCTTTAAACAAGGTGCTAAATCCTTTAATAGGGTAACATTCCAAGTGAGTGTTTGTAAATCCTTTAACCAGGTCACTTTTAATAGAGTGAAAATCCTTTAATAGGGCAGGCCTTTTACATGGTAGACCATTTGAAGTGGTCAAACTTTGTAACCTTAAATAGTTATATATTGTTGCAGTCATAATTTGTGGGTGTTATCCTCACCCCAATTTTACCTTTATCTATTTTCATGCATGTCTTTATTTTTCATGTTAAGTAGATATGTTAGATGCATGTCAATGAACTCAGCTAAAAGTTTTAAAAGGTTAACATTAGTTACTTCTGATTCACCCCCCCCCCCCCCCCCCCCCCCCCCCCCCCAAGAAGTAGATCTTCCCATTTGTAAATTCTAACAATTGGTATTAGAGCAAGGTTCTCACAAGGAGGAGCCTTAAAGCTTGGAGAAATGATCTAGAAATGGAAGTCTAAAAACTTGGGAAGGTCATAGAAAACTAGGTAATTGATATACAACTCACTCTACATACTTTGGAAGAAGCTAGGGAAGAACTAAGAAAATTTTTAAAGAGAAGAGGAGAGATTACCATAGCTCAGAATGATACACAATACAAGGAGATTGACACCTCAAGATTGTTTGCAAATGGAGATTCCAAAGAGTTTGATGCAGCAATAGTAGCCCTAATGGAGAAGAATAGAGCTCAAGAAGAAGAGATCAGAACTCTCAAGATTAAACAAGAATCACAAGCCATGATGCTTTGTGAAGTAACTAAACAGAAGAAAAGAGCTATTGAAGATAAGGCTATGCTAAAATATGACAAGAGAAACCTTGCTAATAGATTGGAAGAAAAGTCAATTGAGCTTGCAAGAATTTCAAACATGCAGCTAGACACCCTAAGTCAGATGATGAATGCACATCATGAACTGAATGTCAAAGATATTGAGATTTCCACACTGAAGATGCGAAATGAACAATTGTAAAATGACTTGAAAAGAGAGAGGGAACTTGTTGAGAGCTTCAACAAACCAAATGAGGCCATCAAGTACTTTGAACAACTAAATAAATCACCAAGAGCCAGTAATGATACTTTAGGACTAGGATACACCAGGACTAAAAAAGGAGAGTCATCCAAGATAGCAAAAGAAAGAAGTAACAAAGGTAAGAACACTAAACCTACTTGTCATTTCTGTATTAAAAAGGAACATACCTCTAATGTGTACAGGAGAAAGAAATCCCATCAGCATGACAAACCTAAGAATATGGGTCACTATCACAAGTGCAACAAGCAAGGACATCAAGCATATGACTATAGCACTAGGACTATCAGAATAGCAAGATTTGAAGGTCATGACTATAATTTCAAGAAGTATGGACATAGAGCTTTTGAGTGTAGATCAAACCCTATGTGGACACCTAATCAACTAGCAAGGGGAAATAATTATGAACATTACTACAATTAGGACTACAACATTAGGTATAGCTATCATTACTATCAAGAATATGGACACATCCCTAAAAATTGTATAAGAACATATTTTAGTGGAAACTATAGTAGATGGATCAGCCAAACTACATGCTTCAGTTGTTTGAAGATTGGTCATATATGCAGGAATTTCTGAACAAGGTCAAAGGCACCCAAATCAGAGTTCAACAAAGGAAAAGAGAAGGTATATGTTGAACACATTAGAGGAGAAATGAATAAGACATGGAAGAAGAAAGATGGGAGTATCACAAAAAATGAAGGGATCACTTCACCTAATAGATCAAGTGGTCACACTTCATCCAACTATGAAAAAGAAGGTATGTGGGACTAATATACAAATTTTTATCATACATTAGTTCCAAGACAAGTAAGAGATGAAAAGAAGAGATCAACATGAAGAGAGATGCAAAGTTAAAATTTCAAGATTTCATAAGTGTTATCAAGTTGCCTTCAGATGCTGAGTAAAGATCTAATGCATGCCAAGTTGATTGCCAAAGTCAGTAGAAGCTAAATGATTAGTTACAACCAAGTTGGCAATAGAAGTCGAGTGAAGAGAAATTTTAGTTGAAGCTGAGTAAGGGATACTTCAGTGGATGTCGAGTGTTTGAAAGACAATGGAGGCCAAGTAATGCTAAAATGCTTAAGAGGCTAAGTGGACAGTTGTAAGTGCACCAAGCATTAAATGCTGCAAAATAAGGTTATATGATCACATTTTTAACCATTATTCTTCATTATGAACAAAGAACAACAATGAAGAAGAGTGAAAAATAATTTCAAAGTAGAGAATCTAGCATTTGAGCTGATTTCAACTAGAGATTTAGCTTTGTTTCATTGATTAAAGGTATTTATACTAGTGTCGAGCTATTTTCTTCGTATTTAAACCCTAGATCACACAAATGGCCTCTAGTTCTAGGAAACCATAGGAGAAAGAGTCATTTAGGGTCCAACTTGTGCCAAATGAAGTAAAACAACCTGATTTCTGGCCAATCCCTGAAGTGGCATACAAAAATGACCCAATCAAAGCCCTATTTTTTATTCCTCCTAAGGTAGTTATGGTCCAAGATGTTAGGAGATGTTATAACTATAAGATTTGTGCTATTTGAGACATGGAAATGAGAGAAGCATATGATAGATTGTGTAAAAATAGAGTTTTGAAGGAAGAGTATCAAATAGTTAAGAGGAAGGATTTGACTCGTGCCCTAGAATTCCCCATTCTCTTTAAAACTAAATGGATTAGGATAGTGTTGAGTAAGATTCATGATGGAAGTTTATGGCTAAAAGATGGCCCAATCAAGATATCAAAGAGGATCATTCACAAAGTAACAAGAAATCCAACCCTAGATCATCTTAAGACCCTCAAAAGTGACTCTAAGGAAGCAATTGAGAAGAACACAGGAGCCAAATGGAACAAGAGAGGAATGACTATTGATACTATCCAAGATCCTCTTGTTGACTTTGCTATTAGGGTTATTTCCCACAAGTTTTGTCAATCTAGGGAACTTAATAGAGTACCTTGCATTGCACTGGATGTTGGCTACAAAATTAGTTAAGAAGAATCATACTTATGATCTTGCAAAATTGCAATTGCAACAAATCAATGAAAACATAGGAGTGAGAAGGAGAACTAAGGGAGCACAATGCAAATTTGGTGCAATTTTGATATGTATATTTTTTTATTTACAAAATGAATTTCCATCCTTTGGTAAAGTTAGCTGGAAAACCAATAAGTCCATAGTAGCTCAAGTGAATGAATATATTGAACAAATGGGAGTTAATTTTGAAACTCTTATGACAAGTTATTTTGAGGATTTCAAGAAATCCATGAAACAGAGATTGAGGATACTTGTTTCACTAGTAGAAAAACATGTAAATGATGTATGTTTTCTTGTAGATATTGATAATACCTATATTCAAGTAGCCATACCAAGGGTTAGATGGCTCAGACCTCTTGGATATGAGATTAATATAGATGAGGCATCTACAACTAGATTGCATTGCTAGTAGAAGTGGACAAGAGTGCACCACATTTTGGGACTTATGATGTGGTAAGATCAAAAGTAGACATGGAGTTAAAGATAGCTTCCACATTGAAGAAAAAGGACAAACTTGTGAAGAAGCTAAAAGCTAAATTTGGAGAAGGTACAATAGAAGAAGAAGAAGATGCAGAAGCTAATGATGATGAAGAAGAACAAGGACAAGAGCCATTACCACTGACCCAAGGCATGGGTGAGGATACAGAGGAAGAAGAAGGTGTCAAGTAGGAAGCACCAAAGGTAGAACCTAAGAAGAGAAAGGTGCAAAAACAACCTGCTACACAACCCAAAGGGAAGAAGAAACTCGCTAAGCTAAGTCTAGCCAAGCCTATTACAAGGGCAAACACAAGGGCTACAACAAAGGTAGCCAAAGAAAAAGAGAAGAAAGCTACAAAGTAAGGAGGGCTAGCAGAAAAGAAAAGAAGAAAATATGTTGCACCCTCAGAGTCAGATGAAGAGAAGACAAAATCTAATAATGAGAAATTTAGAGTGGTAAGACACTCCACCAAATCTAACTTGGAAAATATTTGTGATAATATTAGGGATAATGTAGATCTATCAGGATTAAAAGATATTGATTTTAATAAGTTGAGTGGAGAAGAGAAGAACATAATGGAAGAATCTATCTACACTATGACAGCCAAGTTCATGACTACTCCACTTGAACTTTACAATTCTATGCCTAAGGAACTAAGTTCAATTGTTGAAAATAAATGGCATTACTGCATAAACATGGAGAAGGAAATAAGGGAGTCAAAATTGGCTCATGTGATGCCTGACTTTACAAAAGGTCAAATAAGTAAGGTCAGTAAAAAATATGGGAGAAAATTTGCACCAAAATACAGAGCCTTCAACATTCTATAGAATAAAATTGAGGGTGTTGTAAAGAAGTCCACACAAATGTCAAAATTGATTTATGGGGAAACTATTGTCAAGGAAGGACAAGAAGATCCCTTTGAGGGAAGGAATAATGGTGAAGAGGAAGAGGAAAATGAAAAGGAGGAAGAAGGAGAGAAAGAGAAGGAAGAGGTTACAGTAGAGGAGAAAATATAGAAAAGTGATATGGAAACAACTGAAGAGCAACAACAAGAACAGAGTGTCCAAGACACACAAATGCCACCACCTACATCTATAGAGAAAGTTACTGTGAAGGATGTTGCTAACACCTCAAGTTAGAACATTAATCCATTGATTGCAGAGGATCTCAAAAAGATCCTTCACCAAACAACTTTGCAATCATAGTTGTGTACAAATCCTATTTTGGTGAGTGTAGAAGAGTTACAAAAGGCTATAGCTAAAATAACTAATGAAGGTACGCTCTGATACCACTTTATGGAGACACAACCCAAGCACATAATGGACACAATAGGAAAGGGAAAATTTTATTAACTATAAAAATATGCTACTACACTTAGTGCAGAGAAATTGACTCCAAAACATGCCCTATGGGCTTACAATAGCATAAATCTAGAGATAAATTCTTCTCCCAGTACCTTCTCTCAAACTCCACTCTAAACTACCTTTTACAATGCTAGAAATGTTCTTAAATAGACCCCGAAGGGTTAAGTATTAGGAATACATTCTAGAAAGTGCTAGTTGGCATCCACTGACCAAATAGAAGGCTCTAGAAGTCACATTAGAAGTCAGCACAAAAGTAGAAGAATCCAAAAATGGTAATCGAACTTCTGGGAGGCATAACTTTTGAATCGTAGCTCCGATTGATCAACTGTTTACATTTTTGGAAAGCTCTCAAAGCACTCTATAGCCCTATGGAAAAGCTTGGCTTGTCCCCCATTTTTTGAACCTATTCAAGGTCATTTGATGACCCTAACTTGACTTTGAAGCATTCTTAGGAGGTCTCTAGAAACTGAAAAACTGCGATAACTTTCAAACTATGGGGCCTTTTGAATTGATTCTTTTTCTTGAATGCTCTAAATCACAATTACATTCATCTAGCCAAATTTCACCTTCTAGTTCACCAAAATGATGGCTCAATTACATACTCCTATTTTTTTGGCATTTACACATATCCCAAGGTGTTCAAATACTCTAACCTAGAACACTGATAGTGGAACTGTGAGAGTTGGAACCTTTATTTGACCCAAATGGGTATCTAGAAATGAAAACATATGAAACAAAAACTAAGTCTAAGTACATTTTTTTGGGTGACACAGGATTGCCCTTATACCTCTGGATGCTCCTACATCAATAACTACGGAGAAGATGAATACACAAGAACCACCTTCACAAACTCCTATAGCTACAAGTGATCAACCAAAAGGGCAAGTAGCACAAGATACAACTACTAAGGTTGATTCCACAGTGATAATAACTTCAACTGTCAAGGAGTCAGCAAATGAGTAGATAGGGAAAAAGACATAGAGACAAGGTGCACTTCCTCTAACCACCATAATTGATCAAGGAAGAAGTGAAGAAGAAAAGGAAGAGGAGAAAACTCCCAAAGAAATTGAGCAAGAGGCAATACAGACATTGGTTAATTTTCCTACTACAGGGACTCCTACCAAGAAGCTAAGCACTGATGTAGCACCATTGCAAATATCAGCACCAAGCTAGAGCTCCACCAAGGTAGCAAGGGTAATTCACTATGGAGACCCTGTACTTGATGAAGAGATAGTCATACCAAGTTATGACTAAAAAACAATGAACTTAACATAGATCAATGACATGGAATAGGCACTGGAGAGGACGAAGAAGTAGGAGATACTCAAGAATGAGTATAGGCAGAGGCAAGCACTAATAGAAATCAAAGACATCTTCCTTGATGAATTTAGCCTACCAGTACTTGATGAAACAAAGCCCATCATGGAGCAACTATCCAACATAGTGGACCAGGTACAAAATGAAGACCTTGATACCAATGTCAAATTATTGGAATGGTCTGAGATAAAATTTCAAATGAAATTCAATGAGAAAATATCTAGTGAAATAGCACTATCACAGGTTGATCTAGCTAAGAAGATAGAGAAGGTGAAAATAGTACTTGAGAACATATTCTCATTGTACTCCAAATTGTGTGACTCTTCATATTTCACACAAGAGACTAGCCAGAGAATATTGAGCTTGGAGAGGAACCTTAAGATATCAAGCACACAACTACCTAAGGATCTAGCTCAAAGTGAGAAGCATTTTACCACAATGCTTCACACTCAAAAGGAGTTAGCCGTATTAATAGTAGAAGAGGCTAATATTAAGGCCAAATTAATATAGATTTAGTCTGCAAAAACCCCACATCTAGAAGTATTGCATAAAGAAGTGGCCTATGTAGAAAATGTTTTAAAGAAAGATCCTAATCTTTCTACATTAGAAGGCTTAGTACATCTTGCAATAGAGATAGCCATCCAGCTCAAAGCATTGGAAATAGAATTGGACAATTGGGATGCTTCTCTAAAGATAATAATGGAGGTAAATAAATTTTTTTTGGCTAAGTATTCAATTCATTCTTAGAACCCTTTGACATAAGTGTCAAAAAGGGGGAGATATAATAATTTGGGGGAGATAATAATTGAGACCTAAAGGAGAAATATCCAAAGGGGGAGATAATCAAAATTCTGAAATTTTGTGGAAGTAATAAGGAGATACAACCAAAAGGATACAAAGAGTGCAAGAAGGTGTGTGAAAGGGGAGTACACACAGAGTAGAAACAAAGTAGACAAACCAAAGGTAAAGAGTATTAGAAACAACTACATGAGACAAATCCAACATAGGGAATTTTGGATACAGAAATTGCACATCAGCTCAGGGGGAGCTACAAGTTTTTAAGTTATATATAGTCTTCTAGAAAATTTTGAACAAGTCTTTGAAGTTTTGTACATATGTCAAACAAGATGTGTATTATACTTATAGAGATTAGATTCATAATGTTTAGTTAAGTGGTTTTTCCAATCATATCAAAGGGGGAGATTGTTGGTCTCAGATTGGTTTTGACAATTGTGTGTCAACACACTTAACCAATTTCCAAGATGATGTCGAGTATAATATAGATGTTGAGCTATAGTGTGTGCCAAGCCAAAGATTCAATAGATGCCAAGCAAGATTCAAGTGCCGAGTGATAAGTGATACCAAGTCACTATAGGTGCCGAGAAAAGTATAGATGTCAAGCAAGATAGTATTCCTATATGTGCCAAGCATCAGAAATCAGTAATAGCTGAGTAACACATAATCAACATATGATTTTGTGCCTTCATAAACTCAGATGTAAACTAATTTTGAGTTGACTTAAGATGAATCTCAAAGGATCTTAAAGATAAGATAAAATATTTTACATTCCCTATGTAATCAGCATGCAGCCAATAAGAAAAATGGAGAAAGCAGGCAACAATAAGAAAAGTGTAAATATTTGAGTGGGAGAGAAGGATGGATACTGATTGTAGATTCATACCTAACCCTAGGTCTTCGAAGCCTTTAAAAGGAGGATGAAACTCCATAATTTTTGTGAGTGTAAGAGAGGTTTATGGGAGAATGCCAATGAAGTTTAGAGAGGTATAAGGACTTAGAGAAATAGAAGCATTGCAAAATCTAGTTGGTAAGAACAAACAATCAACACTTCAAGCAAAGACATATCAGATCAAGAATGATCAGATCAGATTGAGCAAAACAAGGATCTGGAATCAACAATTAAAGATTGTAAGTCATTAGGTCATCAGATTCTAATACTTTCTAGCCATTATATTAGGAATGAAAATCCTATGGAGAAATAGGTTGGTTTAACAACCATGTTGTAAGCCTTCAAACAAGGTGCTAAATCATTTAACAAGGTAACATTCCAAGTGAGTGTTTGTAAATCCTTTAACCAAGTCACTTTTAATAGAATGAAAAGCCTTTAATAGGGCAAGCCTTTCATAGGGCAGACCATTGGAACTGGTTAAACTTTGTAACCTTAAATAGTTACATATTTCTGTAGTAATAATTTGTGGGTGTCATCCCCACCCCAGTTTTACCTTCTTATTTTGGAGGGTTTCTATGTGACCAAAATCTTGTGTTATCTATTTTCATGCATGTCTTTATTTTTCATGTTAAGTAGATATGTTAGATGCATGTGAATGATCTCAGCTAAAAGTTTTAAAAGGTTAAAGTTAGTTACTTTTGATTCACCCCCCCTCCTACAAGTAAATCTTCCCATTTTTAAATTCCAACACTTCAAAGGTGACTCCAAATATTGTGAAGTCGTCCATATATATTTTCATACAATCATGTGATATATCAGCAAAGATGCTAATAACAACTTGTTGAAATGTTGCAGGAGCATTACATAGACCAAATGGAAAAATAGAGTATGAAAAAGTTCCCTATGGGCATGTGAATGTGGTTTTATCTTGGTCTTTAGGAGCAATACTGATATGATTATAACCACTATACCCATCTAGAAAAGAGAAATACTTCTTTCCAACTAGAGTGTCTAGAACTTGATCTATGAATGGTAAAGGAAAGTGATCCTTTTTGGTGGCTTTGTTCAATTCTCTATAATCTACACAAATCTGCCATTTCCCTCCCTTTTTGGGCACTATGACCAGGGGTGACACCCATCTACTATCGGATATAGGATAAATAAAACCAACATCAAGCAACTTTTGCAATTCAGTTTTAACTATTTCTCTAAGGCTTAGATTTATCCTTCTTTGGGGTTGACAGACCAGTAGACACCATTCATTGATGTATATTATATGAGTGCATAATGTAGGACTCAACCCTTTCATATCACCATAATCCCATGCAAAATCCTTTCTATTTGTGTGGATGATAATTTGGGGTTAACATGAAGATTATGACCTTTGGATAGCTCAACAATAGTGGTAGACTCTATCATAGCAGCTTCAGAAATTGGACTTGTATCTAATTCACATGGTAAAATTTGATGAAGAATGTTTGGTTCTTTGAGAAAAGTACAATTCTCATCACATTCCTCATATGTGGTTAATTCTAACACCAAACTTTTAGATACATCTTTTTCTACCACACAACTGTTAGTAAGAATACTCTAAAGTACTGAATCCTATTCCTGCAGCTTTAGAAAGGATTGTCTATGTAACATCATAAGCTATGCTATAGAGTTTAATTCTTCTTCTTCATCCCCTAAATTTGGTTAGATAGATGTGCTTAAATCTAGTAATGGTTGTGCTACAGGATACAAATCAAATTTCTTTGTTTCTTGACCATTTGATATGGTCATATTTCCTGATCTACAACTTATATTTGCATCATCTGTAGCTAACCATGGTTGTCCTAAGATGACAGGATAACTAGATAAATTAACTTTGGGAGACAGGATCATGAAATCTATAGGATACTCTAGAGAGTCTAAGGTTACAGCTATGTTTTCTATCATCCCATCAGAAGTGATAGTAGAACTATCTGCAAGTTGTAGAATTTTTGGAGTAGCCCTTAATCCTTCTATTTTCAAGTTCTTCATAGTATCCTTAGTCATGACATTTATAGTAGCACCAAGATCTATTAAAGAATTTTTAATAGACTAACCATTTATACTCACATTCACAACTGGTATACCTAGATCGAAATATTTTGGAGTGACTAATTTTCTTGACATAATGTCAGCCAATTGTCCCACAACATGGACTATAGTTAAGTCCTTTTTCTTCCTCCTAGTCTTTTTTAGGTAGGCTTCTCTAATGGCTTTTCCATAGATAGGAACATCTTTAATAGCTTGGAATAGGGGTATTTGGACATGCATGTTCTTCAATTGATCAACAATATTAAAAGATTGTTCCTATGTTTATACAGGTTTACTTTGTACAAGCTTCTCTAGAAAAGGAGGTTCTACCGTTGGCTAAACTTGGGCTAAGATAGTGACATTGGTTGGGTCAACCTCTTTAAAAATTGGAGATTCTGATCCTACAAGAGTATCTAGTATTTCAATTATAAGAGGCAATTTAGGTGCTAGTAAAGTTATACCAGATCTCAGATGTATATTTACAACATTCAAAGCATAAGTAGGATATTTTGAGCATCAACAATACACATGGGTTGTTGTAGATACTAGTTATTTGGATTTGGCTAAGGTTGTGCAGGTAATTGTGTCTACTTTTGAGGTCCAAGATTCATAGGTGGTGGCATAAGTGCATGTTGTTGCATAAGTGCATGTTGTTGGGCTAGGGGTGGTAATTGTGGAGTACTAGTATTTTGGTTAGCCCATTGTTGAGCTCCCCTCCATTGGTTTGTAGACTACCAATTCCCCTGGGATGGTTGCCATTGGTTCTACTAGTTTTGCCATTAGTTTTGTTGGCTGGGCTAGGATGGTTGGGAGTTCTAAGGCCATTGGCACTATTGCAGATAATTTTTCCAAGCATTACTCGAATTAGGTTGATTATATTGTGGGGGGCCTTGGAGATTACAATTTTTCCATTGGTTACGGTTTTGTCATTGATTATCATATAAATTTGGATTTTGCAAAGGGTCCTAAGGCATACCTTGACATTGGGCCCATGGTTGGCATTGAGCAAAAAAGGATACTTTCTCATCATCTCCATCTATCTTGATGTACTCTGTTGGAAGATGTTGGTTTTCCATGTTGGCAACTAGTTTGCATTGGCAATCCTTCTTTTGCTTCTAAAAATAAGGGCAGTATTCAGCTAGTTGTAATTTAGCTTCTGCATGCTTCTTCTTTGCATTCATTGTGTTGAGATGTGTAGGGACATCATTTATGATGTCCTGCTTGAAACCTAGCAATAGGTTAGATATCTCGAGCTTTGAAATACCCTGACTAATTCCTTTAGTGACTATGGAACGAGGTCCTTGACCTTTCTTCATAGTTGACCTTGAATTGTTTTGAAAAATTTTCTTGAGGTCATCCTAGGAAGCTTGGTATACATCACCACTAGCCATTAGGTCTACTATTTCTAGACAATTATCATTCGCACCTCTCAAAAAGACTAGCTTTTGATAATCTTTCGACAACACATTCTAAGGATTCTTCTGTAGTGTATTCAAGAAATGTGAAACATAGTCTTCCAATGTTTCTTCCTCCTTTTGTGATATCAAGAAGACATCATCTCCTCTTGAACCAGATGCTTTGTAATACTCTTCATATTTATCCAAAAATAGAGTTTGCATTTCATCCCAAATTCCTGCTACATTGGCTCCTAAGCCCATGAACCATTGTAAAGCTAACTCTTTCAATGTTGCTGGAAATAATTTGAGCTTATGGGCATCAATTTTGTAGTCAAAACTATGACAGAGTATGTATAATTCAAACAAGAAAGTATTAGGGTCTTCACTTCCAAGGCCATAGAACTTTGGAAGAGAAGTTGTAGGTATATTCTTGAGATTATCAGTATTTATGAGGCTTGGGAGAGGAAATGGAAAAGTATATTCTACCATTACTGGAGGTATTGAATTATGAGGTTTTTGTTGAAAATGAACATTGGGTACTATATTATTAACAACTAGTGGATTTAGAGCAGTATTATCAAGTAAACTAGCCAAAATTTCAGCAAAAGGTTGAAGACACTTCATATCTATAGGTTCTGCTCTTGAGGATGATTCCATAGGAAAAATAGGGCTTGCATCTTCAAAAGGCAGCTCAACTTCTTCTTCTTCAATTTATTTGTTCAAATTAACAGACTCCCATGGAAGAAATCTTCCATATTCATCTCATCGTCTTCCTCTTCGATGCATGCAATTGAATTCTTCACACTAGTGAAGAAAGCTTTAAAACTACAAATTTATTAAAAAAACTATACTAAGAAATATGACTCAAGAATGCTCCTAGCTTGACACCATCCCTAGCAACATTCCCAAAAATGGTTTGCCTCACAATAGGTGTATAATAATCATGCCAAAGGCCATACTTAGGAATAGTGTATTCAATCTAAGGACTATTTTTCCCCACCATGAGGTGCATTTAATTTTATCAACCTAGGGACATATACTTGAAATGGTTAGCACAATATGTGCACTAGGTTTCTTAATGAGTCATTATTCTTATGTGTAGAAAAGGAAAACATAATGAAAGAACCTACAATAGTGCGATAGGAAACTAACACACCTAAAAATTTACTAAAATGAATACTGGAAATGCAATTAAATACCAAGATATATTCCAACTCGGTTCATCTACTATAATTATTCTTACAAATGCTGCAGGAACACTCACAAAGTATGATGCTATAGGAAGGAACTTTTAACTTCTACCTACAATACTAAAGATTCTTGAAAATAAATCTATACTACTCTAATCTAATCCACCTCCCAAGTGGGCCCGCTTGGTTGGCTTCTACTAATATACTAACACAAAATGTAAACTAGGAGCTATTTCATTATCTTCCAAAAATTCATTACATGAGAAAAATACATAGAACTATAGAAAACAACTCACTACAAGAATCAACAATTTTTTGTCATAAATTTTCTTCTAACTTCCTAACACTATTGATTTGATCTCTATAAATAGAAGATCGATGGTTATTCTAAAACATAAAAGGAAAAAAAATTAACTTTAAATCTACTAGA
Source organism: Cupressus sempervirens (assembly GCA_028749045.1). Lineage (NCBI taxonomy): Eukaryota > Viridiplantae > Streptophyta > Pinopsida > Cupressales > Cupressaceae > Cupressus > Cupressus sempervirens. The sequence goes on along the minus strand of CM053789.1, from coordinate 750,741,251 downwards.
GAAAAAGGAAGAAAAGATAATAGCTCAAGGAAGGAATAATAAAGTTTGGACAACCACTTTGTCACAATAATAAATGCAAAGAAATATAACAGTTCTTCATAGCTCCTCCATATTAGAAGTCATGTCCCTTGGTACCATTATGACTCTTTCTACTATAGCTTAACATCTTTTCTCCTTAAATGCTATTGGCTTTTTTCAACGTTTCCCTTTGAATGCTTTCCACCATCTTCAGCTCCCTTTGCTAACAAGTTAGTTATTATGTAGAGATATTTGCAAATAATCACTATCAAATTAAATTCAAATATGGGAACACACATTCTGATGGTTATAGGAAATACTATATTATATACAATATTGGAAAAATGTAACATACTATCTATCCATAGGTTAATCATCAGCTCAAGTAAACATGAGTTCGCAAATGTCTTGGTGGAAGTAAAATAGAGTGTTTAAAACTATCATAAAATAGAGGCAATAATTAGCCTCATCACTTCCATTCAACCTAGGATCAATAAAGGGATGGGTTCCCTTGCCATGATTGGTAGACAGTGCTTCAGACACCATTTCTAGGACACCTTGTCCAAGCTATCCCTCTTGGACTCTCTGGTTAGACCTATTGTTCTGTATGGTTTGGTTATTTGGGGACCATCATTTCTTTATTTGGATTGGGCCTCCATTAAGAATATTGAGACTTTCTTCCTTTGGTGAATTATCAGATGTAATCTCTCCATCTCCCATAGTATCATTTTGGCCCAATTTGGAACTCATCCCTTTAGGTTGGGGGCTATTTTTGACCTGATATGGTTTCTCCACTATAGTCATTGCTTTATAAACTCCACATATGGCTAGGATAGATATTCTTACCTTGTATACTACTCCTTAGTTGCGCTTGCTAGATCTCACACCTCTATGAGAGTCCACTGCTAGTATACCTAGGCCACATCCCTTCTAAGCTCCATTAGGATAGACATTGATTGCTTGCCCCCCTTCGATTATTGTTAGACTCTCCTACTCATCTTCTCCCTTCTAGAAAAGAGTTGAATGATTAGTTCATACTTGACATCTATAGATAGTACCTCATTACGACTTGATCTGACCCACCTAGGAGGTTAAGTCTGAGGATGGATTTCTATGTTGAGAACTTCCTGGACATGCAAGATGGGATTATTGCTTGACCCAGATATTTATCTCATAATTGGTGTCATGCTCTTTAGTTCATGCTAGGATCTTTCAGGGTTGGTTCCCACTCTCTATGGGCCTAGATAGACCACCACATTGATAAATATGACCATATTTGTAGGCTATGCACATTGGTCATCACTGAGTTACACTTCATTTTTCATTGCCCTATTTATTACAATATCAGAGGGAGATTTCATTATTTATTTAGAGATTGTAACTCATTGACCTCCTTCTTTAGCTACGTAGATCATAGATGTTTGGAACTTTATCTCTAGGAGGCAATGCGGCTTCATGATCACACCCCATAGCTTCCATTCCCCCTGAAGCAAGCTATAAAGAATCTCATTACAAACTTCTTCTCACCCTTTCCCTCTAGGTGGGGTGTAAAGTGGCCTTCATATACCTCCACCACTATTCACTGCAGATCCATGTGGCCTTGTAAGGCTTATCTTCATCTTCATCTTCAACAACATTAGCCTACCAACCAATCTCAAAGATGACTACATGCTCTCCCTCACCTGGGTCCATATCCTTTAGTGCTGGAATTCTTCCAACCTAGGAAGAACCCTTAGTCTACATCTTGTATCTAGTTTTTTTTCTCTTTAGTTTTCCTTCTTGACCACTGATTAGTGGTTTTTTGGTTCTTTGCTTCTTATTTTGTAAGTTTTTAGTTCCATAGACCCTTGTTGGTCTCCTGTTGGACATTAATAAATTTATCTTATCTTATCTATCACACATAATAATAGTTAATCTTAACTTTGGTCTCTCATAGATTTTTTTTAAAAAAGATACATATAACAACTATAATACATTCTTGTATCTTAAAAGAGTGTATCATTATATAGAGGAACTTTTGATAATAGGGGATGACTTATTGAGAAATATGAAATCACAGAGACAAGATGTTAAAAAAAAAGTTAACAAAAAAGGTTGGGGACCATTTTTATTATGGAAACAACTAGCATTGAGTGAATCTTATTTGTTTTAGAGTTTTTGGCAAAGGCCATTCAAGAATTCTAACATTCTTTAGAAATAATTATATTCTATCTAAGCCATCAATTGTTAGTTAATAAAATTCAATCAGATGTCAATTTTGTGGAATTTATATAATTTATCATAAAAAATGGGAAAAAGTTCATAAGGGCTTACTATGGTTTTCAATTTGAATCAATCTGATTTGTAATCTTCTTTTATTGGAGTTAAAGTGTTGTTTCAATGTAGTTGATATCAACATTTAATATTTGTATATATTTGTACAAGTTTATTTTATTCTAGATGAAATTTATAACTTAAAGTTCAAAGTTTGGTTATTGTTAATATGAAATAAATTTAGGTTACTTAGAAAATTTACAATTAGAAGAAGGAATCTCTATTGATTTGAAAATAGAATTAGGTTTCTTGGAAAATTTATAATCAAAAGATGAAAATTATATTGTTTTGAATATAGAAACTTAGATTGTTTAGAAAATTAAAAGTTAAAAGTTGAAAGTTATATGATTTGGATATGAAATATGTTGTTTACAAAATTTACAATAAAAAGTGGAATGTTTTGTTGATTTGATTATACAGTTAATTGGTTTTTGTGTGGGCATTTTCACAAATGAACACATGAACACACAAAAAATTAGATGATATTTTGTAGAGCTTCATGTATGATACTTTGTGGAACTTTATTTATAAAATTATAAATAGTAATATTTTAATATTTCATTTTAATGTGAAGGTTTTATTAGATAGGGCATTCACTAATATTTGGTGTTTTAATGCAATTCTTAGATGATATAATAATTCATTTAGATAGTAGTATATATACAACAAGTGACTTTCACATGGATCTCTCTAGAACAACACCATTAGAATCTTATATACTTCATTTAAAACTTAAAAGACATCTAAGATGGACAACCAAGGTCTCACTTAAGGGTTTGGTTAAGATATCCACAATTTGATATTCTATCCTATAGTTTTCATGTTGAATCATCTACAATTGTATAAGTTATTAGAATTAATGATGATTAACTTAATATGCTTGATCATTATGTGAAATAGAGACTTTGAGGAAGTGAATGGTATTTTAATCATTTCACTAGAAAAAAATAGGATGTGTATGAGATTATTACAATTGTGAGAGATCAGATGTCTCCCTAATATCTTTAGTCAATCATTTTTACACCCAATTAAAGTAACTTTAGTTAGTCTACAACTTTGTTGAACAAAGAAATAGTAAGTGTTTTTTATAGTATTGTACAAACAAAGTATGTTGACCTATAGGGCCCAACTTGAGCAAGCTCTAGTTATCTCCATTTTGGAGCCCATCGAGGGCATCTAAGGTCTTCAACACTAAGCCTAAACTTTTAATACCAAAATTGCACTACAAAAATTGATAATACTTCATGAATACTCATGATATGACACTGAGCCTCAACTGGAAAGCTGATATATCCAAGATGAACATCCACCTCTAAAATTAGGACATTTCAAGCTCGTATGACTTACTTACTAAGTACAAATTCTCCAAAAACAAAATCTTTACATTGAGAAAAACCTTATTTAGGAAAAAAAAAGGAAACATTATTGGGTGATGCAAGATTTCTCCTACACCTAGGATGATCTTACATCAGACACCCTGGGTAATTTGAGAAGTGAGCCCATCACACTTAGGTGTTTAGAGGGAAACTAGGATGATTAACCTCCTCCCTTGCTATCCATGATGAATCTTCTATTGGTCTCCCTTTCCATTTGATTAGGTAATCTTCATAAGTTTTGTTCCTTGTAGATTTTCTAATACAACTATCCAATATATCCTCAATCTCCTTTGTAGCAAAACTAGCTGGTGGAAATCCACTATGCTTCTACACATAATCTCAATCACCTCATTCATGATATTGTGTTAGATATATAATGTTAAGTACTAGTGAAATATGTAGTTTAGTTGACACTCAATTGTCAAAACCAAATACATGGAAATACTACAAAAGGAACTAGCCTATGTTGAAACAATACTCAAAGAAGATCCTAATCTTTCAACATTGGATGGCTTAGTTCACCTTGTAGCAGAGACAACCATTCAAATCAAATCATTAGATGTTGCAATAGACAACTGGGATGTTGATCTCAAGATTGTAATGGAAGTGACTAAGAACTTCTTGGATAAATACACACTTAGTGTATAGGCCCTTTGGCATAAGTGTCAAAAAAGGGGGAGAAATATTTAAATGGGGGAGGAGATAAAATGCAGGGGAGAATGATTGAAGACAAAGAGTTACAATAGAGGAAAATATACTTAGAGATTTTGGATATAGAAAAGACACACAAACTCAGGGAGAGGCACAAAATTTTGATGTATATCATTCATTACAAAATTTTGAACAATTTTGAAGTTTTGTATATATGCCAAACTAGATGTATATTATACTTGAGGAGATTAGATTCATCATGTATAGTTAAGTGTTTTTGTCACTCATGTCAAAGGGGGAGATTGTTGATCTCAGATTGGTTTTGACAATTGAGTGTCAACACACTTAAGCTTTTTTTACTAAGTTCATGCCGAGCTAGTAAAATATGCCGAGTATAATATGTATAGATACCAAGTTGCAATGAGTGTCAAGTCAAGCATGTGCTGAGTAAATAGTAAGTGTCAAGTAGTTCAAGTGTCGAGTGAATAGTAAGTGCTAAGCAGTTCAAGTACTAAGTGAATAGTAGATGCCAAGCAAGTTCAAGTGTTGAGCTAGACAAAATTATAGTATGTGTCAAGCATCAATATTAACAAATGTAGAGTAACACCAAATTGACCTAGTTGTTTGCGATGACACAAACAACTATGTAAAAAAAATTTAGCTGACATATACATAGATCTCAAAGCTTTGAAGATAAGATCGAATCTATTTGGATTCCCTATGTGATCAACATGCAACCAATCAGAAAAATGAAAGGAATTGAGCAAGAAAAATAGATGAATCTCAATCATAGATTCATACCTAACACTAAGCCACCAAAATCTTATAAAAGGGAGACAAAGCCCCATAATTCAAGAGATGAGAGAGAGCATTATAGAATGTATGCAAGGAGGTGATACTAGTGAAGATTTGAAGGAAGTGGAAATGGGTGAATTGATCAGTATACATTCAAGGTGACTTAGAAGAAGGACAAAATTGTAGAATTAGCTTGCAAACCAAAGGATTGTGGATACAAAAATTTCATATTAGATAAAAAAGAATCAAGATGGACTGAATTGAGATCTAAAATCAGCAATACCAAATTGTAAGTGTATCAGATCAAACATTCTACTGTACTTTCTAACAACTATAGTAGAAGGATGAAATCCTTTGTATTAAGGTTGACTTAATAGTCAATGTGAAATCCTTTAACAGGGTGACATTCTAAGTGAGTGTTATAAAGTCCTTTAGCCAAGCACACTCTTAACAAGGTGTTAAAATCCTTTAATAGGTTGGGATCTAACAATCCTTGGTAAGCCTTTAACAAGGCAGGCCTTTCAGAGGGTAGATCATGAGAATGGTCAAATTATGTAAGCTTAATAGGTGAGCTTTATTTTTGTAGTAGTGAAGAATTGTAGGTGTCATCCCCACCCTAGTTTTACCTTCTCATTGGAGGGTTTTTGGGTAATCATATCTAGTGTCAAGTGTTCATGTGAATGCATTTACTTTACATGTTATTTCAATATGTCTATGCATGCATTTTTTTCAAGTTAAAAGTTTTATTGGTTAGAGATTAGTACTTCTGATTCACCCCCCCTCTTAGAAGTATACATTTCCCATTTGTATTTCCAACATCAGCAAGCAACTCTACCTCATAGGCATTTGCAGAATCATGCCTTTTCACTATCTTGTATGGTCCAAACTTCTTCATTTTCAGCTTATTATATGTACCCACTGGAAAATTCTCCTTTCTCAAATGAACCATGACTTCATCTCCAATATGAAATTCCTTATACCTTCTTTTCAAATATGTCTTAACCTTGTATTTTGTATTCATCTTAATAATGTGCTTCCTCACCTCCTCATGGATATTCCCTAGATGTTCAGCAAAAGATTTTGCTTCAGCACTACTTATTTCTCTATTATCCAACTACCTTAGTTCAAAAGTATTTTTGGGACTATACCCATATATAATCTAGAATGGTGATTTACCAGTGCTCCCAATGATAGAATTATTTTATGAAAATTATTCCTATGGTAAAACTAAATCCTAGCCCTTTAGCTTATCTCCAACCAAATATCTCAGCAAATTCTCCAAACTCTGGTTCATAACTTTAGTTTATCCATCAATCTATGAATGATGTGATGAACTATACTTCAAATATATCTTCAATTTCTTCCATAATGTATGCTAGAATTACCCAAGAAACTTGGTATCTTGATCAGAAACTATACTCTTCGGAAAACCTGTAGTCTCACCACTTTTCTAAAAATCAACTCTACCACATGAACAACATCAGTATTCTTCTTGTATGGAATGTAATATGCCATTTTTGAAAATCTATCAACTACTACAAATATGGAATCATGCCCTTGTTGTGTCCTTGGTAAACCAAGAACAAAATCCATGTTGACATCCTCCCACTCTGGTATGGATAATGGATGATACAACCCAATATTCTAATTCACTCCTTTTTCCATCTAATATACTCTACAACTCTACACAAAACTCTTCACATCTTTCTACAACTATGACTAGTTATAATTCTTAGGAACCAAAGCAATGGTCTTATCTCTATTAATGTGTTCAGCCAACCCTCCACTTTTGTTCTCCTTAATTAGATTCTCTCTCATAGAACTTCTAGGAATACACAATTAACTTTCTTTGAATAGCATACCATCTTAGATTACAAAATATAACCACTTCATCATTTCAAGTATAACATAATCTATACAAGTTTTCTAAGTCTCACCGAAATTAGAATCCTTTGGATACAAATTCTTGAGCTCATTGAACACAACCACCTCAATTTACATTTCTATTAGCAAAAGTTGTCTTCTACTAAGAGCATCTACAATTCTATTAGACTTCCCACTCTTGTATTTCAAAAAAAATATATAACTCTACAAAATCTGAACCCATTTAAAATGCCTTTGGTTCAATTTTCCTTGACTATTCAAATATTGCAAATTTTGATGATCACTATACAAAACAAACTCCTTAGGAAGAAGATAGTGTCTCCACTTCTTCAATGTCTAAACCATATCATAAAATTCTTGATCATAAACATAATATTTTCTTTTGGCATCATTCCACTTCTCATTGAAATAAGCAATAGGTCTACCTTCTTAGCTCAAAACAACTCCTATTGTAGTACCACTAACATCACAGCCTACATGAAACACTTTATTAAAATCTAGAAGTGCTAAAATAGGTTGCTCTATAAATTCATTATTCAATAGATTAAAACTCTTATCTACTCCTTTAATCCACTTAAATTTTTGACTATCCCCTCTCATTGTTTTAATCAAAGGTCCAAAAATACTACTAAAACCTCTAATAAACTTTTTGTAAAAACTAGCCAATTTGTGGAAAGATCTTACCTCTATTGCACTCCTTGGAGTAAGCCATTTGAGGATATCCTTCACTTTCTTAGGGTTCATTTTAAGACCTTCATATAATACTACAAATCCCAAGTACACCAACCCATTCTTCACAAAATTACACTTCTTCAAATTTATCAACAATTTTCCATCCCTCAACTTATCAAAAACCTTATAATTGTACATCAAATGCTCCTCCAATATCTTACTAAAGATAAATATATAATCTAGGTAAACAATGACAAACTTACCCAGAAACTCCTTTAGTACCTCATTCATGAGCCTCATGAAAGTTCTTGGTGCATTGGTTAGCCCAAAAGGCATGAGTACCAATTCGTACAATCCTTCCCTTGTCTTGAAGGTAGTATTCCATTTGTCTCCTTCTTTTATGCAAATCTAATGGTACCCATTCTTCATATCTATCCTTATGAAATGTACAGCTCCACTCAAATATTCCATAATATCATACATCAGTGGTAATGGAAATTGGAAGTTGGTTGTGATTTTGTTTATAGCTCGAGAATTTGAACACCTCCTCCATTCTCCATTCTTCTTTGGTACTAATAGACCTAGTACACCACATTGACTCAAACTCTCTTGATCAACCCCTTTTTCAACAATTCATGCACTTCTTTTCAACTTGTCACTTTCTATTGGTGTCATTCAATGTGTTTCCTTGTTTAGAAAAATAGCTCCTAGGATCAAGTCCATCTAGTGAGTGTTCTTCCTCAGTAGAGGTAATCCATCAAATACATTATCTGACACAATATTAGAAAACTCTTCCAAAAAACTTGTAACTTCTATAGGTACCTCCTCTACCCCTTCTTTACCATCTTTAGGGATTATAGAAAAATACATGTGCTCATGCTTCATACCTTTAAGAAACTCCTTTCCATTAAAAAAATGTATTCTAGCAACACAACATACATTTTCTTCTTTCTCCTTTAATGGCTTCAACTTATGTTTCACTCCACCCTTGGTCAAAGTGTAGGTATTTTCTCACCCATCATGTACAACATGCTTGTCAAATGTCCACATCCTACCCAACAACATATGACATAAGTCCATAGGTATGATATCAAAAAGCACCTCATCCTAGTAGCTTCCACTCTTGAACTTCACTAGGAACTTCTCATTAAATATGACCTTGTGGTCATCTTGCACCTAGGAAATATGGTATGAATGTTAGATTGTGGTGAGTGATCAGGAAAGTACTGTACATACTTCATAAATTCTTTGGGGTTAAAGAAATTTTTGGGCCATGGCCGATGTTGTAGCCAACATATTATGGCCGACATATGGCCGACATGTTGTAACCCTAAAACAGATAAAATACTTGTATAAAAGGGTTTAGGGTTAGGTATTTTCATTATGTTGTGATTCAAAATTGCTTCTTGTGGCAGTATTGAGCTATAAGGGATTATGGATTGTAATCAGGTTGTAATCACTAGATTGTAATAATATTGGACTTGGAGTTTGGTGGACATAGCCCAGGGATTGGGTGAACCATGTTAAATATTGGTGCCTTGTGTTCATTTCTGTGTGATCTATTATTTTCTATTATTAGTTATGTTTGCATGTAGTTTTTTAATTATGTCCATGGTTTATCCTAACAAGTGGTATCAGAGCCTAGTTGTTTTTCAGTTATCCTCTATAGGAAAGTTTCACAATTGAGTGGGAGTCTCATAGTTGAGTGGGAGCAATGGCAGATGATGGTAAGCTAAGGGTTGATAGGTTTAATGGGCAAAACTTCTAGATATGGAAGATGCAAATGGAAGACTATATGTATCAGAAGGATTTATGGAAACCGTTGGAAGGCAAAGTAAAGAATTAGGAAACTATGTCAAATGATGAATGGGATTTTTTGGATAGAAAGGCACTTGGAAGAATTTGATTATGCCTAGCACCATCAGTGGCATTTAATATTACAAAAGCAAAGATGATAGAAGAGTTGATGAAAACCCTAGCAACACTATATGAAAAGCACTCCACTTCAAACAAGGTATTTCTCATGAATCATTTATTTAATATGAAAATGGCAGAAGGTGGGTCTGTTGCAGATAATTTAAATGAGTTTAATACTATTACTAGTTAGTTATCTTCTGTGGTAATCAATTTTGATGAAGAAATTAGGGCTCTCTTGATTTTGTGTTCTTTGCTTGAAAGCTAGAATGGCTTGGTAATGGCAGTGAGTAATTTTGTTCCTGGATCTAGTACCCTAAAATGTGAAGATGTGATCGGTGTTGTTTTGAGTGAGGAAACTCGTAGGAAATCCTCAAGTGGATCTACATTAGAAAGTGCTTTGAATGCACAAAGCAGGGGCAGAACGACTAAGAGAGGAAGTAACTCTGGAAATCATGGGAAATCAAGAGGAAAGTCAAAGGGGAAGAGGTCTCAATCGAGAGGACCTAATGATTGTTGGTACTCTAGGAAACCAGGGCACAAAAAGAAAGATTGTTGGAATCGAAAGAAAAATGAAGGAGATAAATTAGATGGAGACAAGGAGGCAAATGTGATAAGTAACAAATCCGAAGACGATGCTTTGCTTCTATCTTTAGAAAGTGTTGATGATTCATGGGTTTTAGATTCTGGTTCTTCATTTCATGCTACACCTCATAAAGGTTATTTCATTGATTATGTCCAAGGGGATTTTGGGCTTGTTTATTTGGGGGATAATGAACCCTATCAAATTTTTGAAAAGGGAAAAATTAAGATTAAGTTGCAGAATGGGAATCATTGGCTACTACATGAGATAAGACATGTTCCAAGGCTGAGTAGGAATTTAATTTCAGCAGGGCAACTCGGTGATGAGGGTTGTGTAGTTACTTTTAATGGTAAAAATTGGAAGGTTTCAAAAGGTTCCCTTGTAGTAGGAAAAGGTGTGAAAGTAGGCACTTTATATCTTTGTACAGGTCATATTGTTCCTTCTACTTTGATTGTTTCAGAGAAAAATGAATGTTCAGGAACAATTGCTGCAGCTAAGCAGGGAGAATAAATAGCTGCTATAGATTCTAATACAGCGATGTGGCACAACAGACTTGGGCACATGAGTGAGAAAGGTATGAAAATACTTCATTCAAAGAAATTTTTACCAAGTCTAAAATGTGTTAATATGGATTTTTATGAAAGTTGTGTGTACAGAAAAACAAAAGAGAGTGAGTTTTGTAAAGACTGGGAAGGAAAACAAAAAGGAGAAATTAGAGCTTGTGCATACAGATGTATGGGGACCAGCTCAAGTATCTTCCCTTGGTGGCTCTCATTATTATGTTACATTTATTGATGACACAACTAGAAAAGTATGGGTTTATTTCCTTAGATTGAAATTTGATGTATTTCAAACTTTTAAGAAATAGAAATGCTTGGTTGAAAATGAGACTGGTAAGAAATTAAAATATCTTAGATCTGATAATGGTGGTGAGTATTGTAGTCATGAATTTAAAGGTTATTGTTCCACTAATGGTATTTGTAGATAGAAAATTGTTCCAAGGACTCCACAAGAAAATGGAGTGGCTGAACGCATGAACAGGACTATAATGGAGCATGCAAGGAGAATGAGGTTGCATGTTGGGTTTCCCTTACACATGTGGGTGGAGGCTATCAATACTATAGTATATTTGATTAATAGAGGTCCCTCTACTCCTTTGGGCTATGGTATTCTAGAGGAGGCATGGAATGGTAAGAAGGTGAGTTATTCTTTTCTCAAGACCTTGGGTTGTGAAGCTTTTGCTCATATAGAGTCTGAAAATAGAACCAAGCTAGAAGCTAAATCAAAGAAATGTGTCTTTGTTGGATATGGCATTAATGAATTTGGTTATAGGCTTTGGAATTTTGAAAATCATAAAATTGTTAAAAGTCAAGATGTCATATTCAATTAGAAAGTGTTGTACAAAGATCTATTGCAACAACATGAGAAGAAAGAAGATGATTATGTAGTGCTAGATGATACTCCAAAAGCTGATGTTCCAACCATTCCTCATGATGTGTAACAACTGCAACAACAAATACCACACACACCAGTGAATGTTAGATGGTCAACGAGGCAAATTAGACCTCCACAAAGATTTTCTCCCTCTTTGTATTCTATTTTACTTACTAATGCTAGTGAACCTGAAAGTTATGATGAAGCTGTGTAGGTGGATACTAAGATTTAGTGGGAGTCTGAAATGAAAGATGAAATGGACTCTTTGCTGAAGAATAAGACATGGGATCTATGCAAGTTGCCTGCAGGTAAAATGGCTTTATAGAATAAGTGGGTTTATAGGTTAAAAGAAGAGGAAGGAGGTTAGAAAATATTTAAGGCCAGGTTAGTTGTAAAAGGATTTGCACAGAAAAAGGGAATTGATTTTGATGAGATATTTTCTCTTGTTGTTAAAATGACTTCTATTCGTATTGTTTTAAGTTTTGTGGCTACTAAAGATTTTTATTTAGAGTAGTTGGATGTTAAAATAGCCTTTCTTCATGGTGATTTGGATGAAGAAATATATATGGCTTAGCCATAGGGTTTTGAGGTCAAAGGTAAGGACAACTTAGTGTGCAAATTGAAGAAAAGTTTATATGGCTTGAAGCAAGAACCTCAGCAATGGTATCTGAAATTTGACAGTTTTATGCATGAGCATGGATATAATAGGTGTCATTCAGATTACTATGTTTATTTTAAGAGGTTGGATGATAATAGCTACATTATTTTATGTTTATATGTTGATGATATGTTCTAGCTGGGTCTAACATGGATCATATTAAGGGGCTAAAATGCTAGTTAGCACGTGCATTTGCTATGAAGGATTTGGGTGCAGCAAAACAAATCCTTGGTATGAAGATTTGCAGAGATAGGAAGAACAAAACATTGATTCTATCTCAGGTTGATTATGTTGAGAAGGTGTTGCAACGTTTCCCTATGGAGAATGCTAAAGTTGTCAACACACCTTTACCTAGTCATTTGAAGTTGAATAAGGAGATGTGTCCTAAGACACATGAAGAGGAGGATAATATGTCCAAGGTACCCTGTGCTTTAGCTATAGGAAGCTTGATGTATGCTATGGTATGCACTAGGCCAAATATTGCACATGCAGTGGGAGTCATTAACAGGTATATGAGTCATCCAAGATTTGAGCATTGGAATGTTGTCAAGTGGATTCTCAAATATTTGAGAGGAACAACCAATAAGTGTTTACACTTTGGGGGCTCTACTACTGATTTACAAGGCTTTGTTGACTCAAATTTGGTAGGGGATATTGATACCAGGCGAAGTACTACAGGTTATGTCTTTACTATTGGTGGGGTAGTCGTGAGCTAGGTTTGTAGGTTACAGAAGATTAATGCTCTATCCATTATAGAGGTAGAGTATGTTGCTACTATAGAGGCAACCAAGGAGATGATATGGCTTTAGTTCTTCTTGGAAAAATTGGGAATCCTTAGAAGGATAATTATTTATTCACAGATAGTCAGAGTACCATTCATCTTGCAAAGAATTCAGCGATGCATTCTAAGACCAAACACATACAATTGTGGTACTATTTCATTCGATCAATTTTGGAGGATGGACAGTTAAATCTGGAGAAGAGACATACAAATGACAATCCAGTAGATATGTTGACAAAGGTTGTAACAAGGGAGAAGCTAAACTCCTCTTTAGCTTCGGTTGGTCTTTTAGACTAAACATGAATAATCAAATAGCAGAGTCCATGGTGGTTTGATCCAGTGGGAGCCCCATGTGGTAGTGGTATTGCTATAGGATTAGTCTCCCAATGGGAGATTTTTGTTTAGTGTGGAGCTTGATCAATCCCCAAGTGGGAGATTGTTAGATTGTGGTGACTGATCAGGAAAGTACTGTACATACTTCATAAATTCTTTGGGTCATGGTCGACATTGTAACTAACATATTATGGCTGACATATGGCTGACATGTTGTAACTGTAAAACGGATAAAATACTTGTATAAAAGAGTTTAGGGTTAGGTATTTTCATTATGTTGTGATGCAAAATTGCTTCTTGCATCAGTATTGAGCTGTAAGGGATTACAAATTGTAATCATGTTGTAATCAATAATATTGGACTTGCATTTTGGTGGATGTAGCCCAAGGATTGGGTGAACCACGTTAAATCTTGGTGCCTTGTGTTCATTTCTGTGTGATCTATTATTTTTTGTTATTAGTTATATTTGCATGTAGTTTTTTATTTTTGTCCATGGTTTATCCTAATGTACATACTTCATAAATTCTTTGGGTCGTGGTCGACGTTGTAACTGACATATTATGGCCGACATGTTGTAACCGTAAAATGGATAAAATACTTGTGTAAAAGAGTTTAGGGTTAGGTATTTTCATTATGTTGTGATGCAAAATTGCTTTTTGCAGCAGTATTGAGCTATAAGGGATTACAGATTGTAATCATGTTGTAATCAATAATATTGGACTTGCAGTTTGGTGGATGTAGTCCAAGGATTGGGTGAACCACGTTAAATCTTGGTGCCTTGTGTTCATTTTTGTGTGATCTATTATTTTTTGTTATTAGTTATATTTGCATGTAGTTTTTTATTTCTGCCCATATTTTATAACACCATCTTGTTATTTCTTCCACCATCAATTATTACATCACAACACTTATCTTCACATTCGCACCTTTTGCAAAACAAAATCCTTCTTTGATTAGGTTCATTCTCACCAGTTAACAAGACTCTTCTATTAACTAGGACTTCTCCTCTTTCAAAATATCCATAATGGGATGATTTGGTATCTTTTTCAGCATGCACAAATTTTTCTAGGCCTTCTATTCTCTAGATTTTCCTTCCTTGGTGCTCAAAATATCAAAATGCTCTATGCCCTTCTCCATAGTGAAAACATTTTCCATAGAAACCTCCTCTTCTAGATCCTTGCCCTCTTCCTCTTCCTCTCTGATCTCTATTATTTTGATCATGGAAATGATTAGAATTGTTTCCCCTATGAATCTAACTATTACCACTTGTCTCATCCTTTTTCTTTTGATTATCATTTTGACCTCCATAAGACCGCTTGCTAGCTCTTCCACCATGACCTTTCCACTAATATTGTAAAATTCTTGTTCAACTTTTCCTCAACTCTTAGTGGAAAGTGGTATGCCTCTTCAATACTATTAATTCATACTAGACACATCTCCTCCTAATACTTTGTCTTATCCCATTAATATAATGGGCAACTTTCTCTTTATCATCTTTCGCATTGCAGGTCCTAATGAGAACTTGATAGAACTCCTCAGTATACCCCTAAAAAAATCATTTTGTCTTCTTCAAACCTTGCATTTTATTTAGCAAATCAAGCTTATAATCCATATGAATAAATTATTTCTTCAATTTATCTATCATTTGATCCCATCTAGTGATTCTTTTCCCTCTGTCTTCTATTTTTTTCCAACTCAATCTCCTATTGCCAGATCTTCGCATGTCCCTTTAGTTTTTCCTTTGCAAACTTGACCCTATCAAGATCCTCAATGCCTTCATACTCAAAGTATTCTTCTAATTAATTGATCCAAAAGATCAACTCCTCTAGTTTAAGATTTCCCAAAAATGTGGGAACCTCAAATATAGTTTTATTTCCAATCTTAGAGATGGCTTTAAAAATTATTTCTTCTTCTCCATTCAGAATCGTATCTTTTTCATCATTTTCTTCTTCTTTGCCTTCATCGTCACTTTCATCTCTTATGAAAAGATTTATTCCTATGTGCATTTCTTCTTCTAATGCTTGCATTTTTCTCTAAAGGGCTCTAAAATTCTCAGGTGTAACACCTACAACTCTCTCACCATGCTCTCTTCATGGAGGCATTTTTGTGCTTATGCTAAAAGTTCTAGTGTAAATTGCCCCTCACAATTAGTGATTTGTCTACACTCTCTTTCCAGACCATGGTCTTGATACAATTTCCTCATAGATGGTGATTAGTTTACATACTCAAGAACTCTAGCTCTAATACCACTTGATGAACGGTTCTCCTCTTAATGCCACAAACAGAAAATAGAAACAAATAAATAACATCAATTTTTAAGAACAAAATTTGGGCTTCTTATTATTGTTGCAAATGTGGAATTACAAAATTTTGAAATACATTATGTGAACCCACATGAGTGCCTCCCTTACAATAGTTTGCAACACAAAGCTACAAACTATCACCCAGAGTTGTCCTAGACAATGTGTTGGAATTCCTTATATAGGCATTTTTACAACACCTGGGAAGTTTCTAGACATCAAACCATAACCCTTGAGATCGAGTAACCCTAAAATAACATATATAGTTAGCCCAAAACACCTTTCACACTTATTTTGGAAATTTTAGTCGGCCCAACTTTGAAAGGCCATAACTTTTAAACAGTTGCTCTAATTGGCTATTATAACACCCTTTTAGAATCCTTGGCTTCTAATCTATAGGTTCTGACTCATGCAAGCTCCATTTGATCCCATTTTGGAGCCCATTTGGGGTCTCTAAGGCCTTCAACACTAAGCCTAAAGTTTTTATACCAAAATTGCACATCAAAACTCTACAATAACTTCATGAATACTACTGATATGACACGAAGACTCAATTGGTAGGCTAATATATCCAAGATAAACATCCACCTCTAAAATTAGGACATTCTGAGCTCATATGACTGACTTAGTAAGTAGCAAGCATCTAGAAACAACTACTCTATGCTAAGACAACCCTTATTTTAGAAACAAAAAGAAAATATGTTTGGGTGATAGAAGATTTCTCTTACATCCAAGATTCTCCTACATCATTTATTTAATACCCATAATGGTACATAATTCTAGAAGCTTTACCTAGAGTAAAAAAAATACAAGATGGAGTTTCTTAGAACCTGAAAATGGGTTGAAATGATGAAGAATTGTTTCAAAATAAATTTAAATATAATATATACATAGACACTAAAATGAATACCTAATATAGAGTGGAAGTTAAAAATTATACAATTTTTTAATCTATAGTTACTCAAATTTAGTGAGTGTATCGAACTAGGTGTTTTAGTATGACAAAGTACATTGCATATATAATAAATATTTTACTAGATATATTAGAAAGGAGTCAATGATGTTTTTTCTATTCATCTTGTTGTCTTTTCTATTTTTCCAATATGTTCTCCTTTCCAAGGAAAAATAAAATAAAATAAACCATTTTTTATTATGATAATGCAAAAACATGTTGAAAAGAAAGCATCATTTATATTATCTATGATTTGCACTATTAATAAAATATCACTAAATTATAAATGGAGAATGCTCTTGGAATAATTTGGATTTGATTGAAATAGTAATTTAAAAGATATAATTGATGAATCATTGTTTTCAAAATATGTCTATAGGAAAAGTAATATGAAAACAAGGGTCATATGAAAAGTAATAATAAAATAAGGGAACTAAGATAGGACAAAAGTAATTTCGCTCACATAATATAGGAACAAATAAAATAATATAAATATCATAAAATAATAATTGGTATAATGAAAAAAATGTCAGCCCCAACTGATAATGTTGTTATTGTAAGTAAAAGAGTCATATCAATTGTTATGTTATCATTGATGTCAATCCTTAGTTGGTTAGACATTGTACTAATTTAGTAGAGTACCAGATCATTTGATTGATGAAGAGGATTTGAAACAAGTATGATGATGAAAGAGTTCAAAAGTGTCAGTATTCAATGGGTACTTTAATGAGTTGGACTATGACAATATAATGTTAGTTTGATTGGTTTGCAATCATGTAATGTTGTGATAAAGTTCATGTATTCACAAAGTTACACTGAACAACTAGGTGAAAGAAGAGACACAATGTTGACTTAGTGATTACAATCATCACAAAGTATTTGGAAAAAAAAAGTTAAAGTCGTGGGTTAACTAAGTAGTTTTAGTGTTAATCGAGTGATGTATTTCCCTAGTAAATTTGCAATATTAACCAAGTGAAGAAAAAAAGAAAATATTAAGCTAAGTTTGAATTTTGATGAAAATTAAGAATGATCGAGAAGATTGAAGGATAAAGTCAAAGTTAGTTACAAGATCTACAACTAAAGAAATTTAATAAAGATTTGATGAAGGATATTTAAGGAAGATGAAGATATGCACAATGTTCAACTAAGTTCTATTTTTATGAGTGACTAAATGGAATGAAGCTAAGATTTAGGATTGTGATAAAGAGAAAAAATATGAAAGGATATGGAAGGACAAATTTTACTATTTAAGGAGATGAACAAGACTATTTTTGGTTGTTGATGTTGTGCAGATATTGGTAAGAATTGTTTGATAAGTGTGCAACTGATTGAGAAGAAGAGCAAGGTGAATGAAACATAATAGAAAATTTAGAAAAGATCAATCAAAGGAAGTGTAGAATGATAGGGAATGTGTGTGAATCATCTAGTAAAGAGATCAAAAGGAAGAAACTAAGTAAAACAATCAAGGTAGTGGTAAACCTAATAGATCATTTCACTTTTACTTTCTTACCATTGTAGCATATAAAATCTCTTAACCAAGTGGACCTAACAAGTCTTTGAAATCCTATATGGTAACATCAATTAGTGATGTTTGTAAATCATTTAGAGAAGGCGACTCTTTAGTAATTACAAGGAGTGATAAGTTCTAGATGATATTTAGTTAAAATCCTATAATAAGGTTATACTACAAGTGTTCATCTAAACCTTTACCAAGGTTGGCTCCTAGCAGAGCTCACTTTTGAAGAGTGAAATATTTGGGTTGTCGATTCCTAGGTTGTTTTTCCCTATAAAGGGTTTCCATGTTAAATATCTATGTAAATATGTTTGAATGCTTATATTTTGCAAAGTCTATTGTCATGTTATTTGTTTATTATTATAGCTCACTATAAGAAAAGTTATTACTTTGATACTCAGAAGTAAGGAATAGTGAGCTAATAGTTTGAAGTAAAGTCAACATAAGTTTGATTTGAGAAGTTTAATTTGGTTACTAAGTAACTATTGTGAAATTTTATGAAGTTTGAATTGGTACTAAATTGATTTAAATTCATGTAGGATAACTAGATGCAACTTATTCACCACCCCCCTGCCCTCCTTTAGTTGTCTAACAATCAATATCAGAGTTGAGAGTTCGAAGAAAGAAGATTGAAGGGACTTGGGCTAAAGATCTGAAAATGTATAAGAGAGAGGTATCAAAGTTGAACAAGGAGAACTTTTCCTCATAGAAATATAGAATGAGGTTAGTAGGTGTATCTAGAATTGGAGACAATACTTTATACTGGCTAGAAAATGCATATGTTTCTCCTATCCCTCCTACAACAATGGAAGAGATGACACAAAAGAAAGAGAATAATAGTTTGATGATTGAGATTACATCTTCCGTGAATGATGCCAATTTTGGTGATATGAGGAACTATACTAATGCTAAAGAAATGTGGGATACGTTGGCACTTGTACATGGTGGAGATGAGAATGCATTAAGAGAAAGAGAAGAAAGTTTTAGAGGAAAATACGATGACATCAGAATGAAGGAAGGTGAGAATGTTGTGCAATATGTGAACCTAATCAAGGAAGTTGTGAGTGAAATTAAAACTACTTGAGGTTTCATCCCTAATACTAGTGTTGAAAACAATCAATTAATTGTGTATTGTCTTTGATGATACACAAAATTTCATATAATTGTTAGTCAAGCTCACTTGGGTGATGAAGATAGTTTCCTGTGTCTATCAAGCATTCCATAGTTTTCCAAGTTCAATGTCTACCAAGTTCACTCGAGCATCAAAGAAAATTTTGTAGAAGTTGAGTGTTAACTGAGCTCACCCAATTAATGAAGGAAATTCTGGATGAAACTAGTGTTAACTGAGCTCACTTGGTTACCAAAGGAACTTTGTAAATATGTAATGTTAACCAAATTCACTTGGTTAACATAGGAAAATTATTTTTGAGTTAGTGTCTACTAAGCAGGGTTGGCTAACAAAAGATTTTCTTGTTTTGGCATATTGAGTTCAATTGATTTGATTGCTGGTTCTAACTGACTAAGGAGATGAATATTAAGTATTCTATGTTGTATATAAGATGACTTGATAATGTGTAAGATATAAATATAAGGTCAAGTTGAGAATTGAATGTGTGGAACATAACAAAAGATTTGAAGATACTTAGAGGAAGTGAATTAGAAGGATATGTAGAAGATCCTTGTTGAGCTACAAAGATACATTCAATCAAAAAGGATCAAGAATACAAGCTAGAATTGAGATATGTAATTTTTAATTTAGTTGCATTAGAAATAAGATCATTTCATTGTTACTCTCTAACCATTATAGCAGTGAACTAAATCTCTTAACAAAGTTGGCTTAACAGTTATTTGGAAATCCTCTAACAAGGTGGCATTTCTATTTGAAGTGTCTTAAAGTCCTCTAACAATGTTTTTTGTAACCTTTAATAGGGTTGGATCCTAACAAGGCTCACTTTAGAAGAGTGAAAATTATTAACTAGTTGTAATTGGTGTTTTTTCCCAAATTGGGTTTCCACATTAAATCTTGGTGTTACTTGTGTTCATGATATTTATTTTATGAGTATGCAACTAAGTTAAATTTAAGGTTAATTACATTAAGATCAATATAGTCAATTATTTCCAAGTTAAAGTTGATGCTCATTGCTTGCCAAGTTACAATATTTTCTAGTGTAAACTGAGTGCATGTGTGTTTGCCCAGTAACAATAGAATATAGTTTAATAAGAGTTTATGCTCTGATTTATATTGACATCTAAGGGATCTGGGATTTATTTTTGTAGCAACTAACCCCTCCCCTCTTAGTTACTCCTCTTATATTTCCAAAAAATAGAGTTGTAAGTAAGGTTCTTAAAACTCTCTTTACCTATCTATGTTATTAATTTTTTTTGCAATTTAGGAAGTCATAGCTATGCCTGATAATATCCTTACTCTTGATGGTTTAGTTGGTCATTTGACAACATTTAAATTCAATAATTTTGATAATAGTGTGCCTACACTTGGGAATTATTTCAAGACTTCACTAACCATTAGTAGCTCAAAGAAAGAAAAGAGTAATAAAAATGAAAGTGATTCAGAATTAGAAGATGGCATGGATGACATTGAAGCATTTCTTGCAAGGAGGTTACTGAGAGGTAAAGGTGAACTACATATGATATGTTTTAAGTGTGATGAAGTATATCATATTGTTGCAGGATGTCCTAACAACAGAAAGAGTGACATAAGTGATAAGAAGGATCAAAAGTATAGGACTACAAGGACAAAGAGAATAAATCATGTTATAGTAGTGAGGAAGAGCACACCAAATCAGATACTAAAGATGAGAGAGATGCACTGGAATTTGTGTATATTGTTGTGAAAGAAGGCCCTAATGAGGAAAGGCATGAGGATAATTAAGCTCTTATTTCACATATTAGTAAGAATGATAAATGTATTATTGATAGTGGATTCTCAATTCATATGAATGGATATTTTAGTAAGTTTGAAAATTTTGAAGAATGTGACGGTGGAACTATTAAATTAAGGAATGATATTCCATGTCTAGTGAAATGTAAACATTCATTGATGTTGAATGACAAAATCAGATGTGATGATACATATTGGGTGCAATGACTAGAATATAATTTGTTGAGTATTTCTTAAATGAATAATGCAAGTCACTAGCTAGAATTTTAGAACAAAAAGGTCAAGATCTATGATGATGATGATAATCTATTTGGAACTTGTGAGAAAGCTAAAGGTAATCTATTTCATCTTGAAATTGTAGTTGATACATGCTTTTTTGTAAAAGTTAAAAATGTGTGGTTGTGGCACCAGAGGCTATGTCATGTCAATTTGGAGACTATGGTAAAGGTCAGTAGAGAGAAGAGTTCAAGGCTTACTAAATTTGTATAAATATAAGAATGTTAGGTGCAAACAATGTCAGCTCGATAAGATGACCAAGCCAAGTTTTTCAAGTAAGACACATACTTCTAATGACATTCTTGAATCACTACATACTGATTTGTTTGGACCAACAAGAGTAGAAATTTCTTATGGTGACATATATTTCATACTATTTGTTGATGATTATTCTAGGATGATGACAATTATGTTCATGAAGTTAAAGTCACATGCTTTTGAGATATTTAAATGGTATAAAGCTAGAGTTGAAAAAGAGACTAATAAGAAATTAAAATGTTTGTGATTTGATAGAGGTGATGAGTTGATGTATGTTGAATTTAATAAATTTTGTGTTGACCATGGTATCAAGAGATGGTTGAAACAATTGAGGACACCACAACATAATGAGATTGTTGAATAAAGTTATATATCAATTGTTGATTATACAAGAACATTGTTGATTGAAAAATGAATTGCTCAAATGCATAGAGAATCTATTAGCACTATAGTTTACACTCTCAACCAAGTTCAACTAAATAAAGGAAAAAATAAGATACCTTATGAACTTGAGTATTGTCATGCACCTAGTGTTAGTTATTTTAAGATATTTGGAAGTAGATGCTATATTTATAAGGATGCAAGGAATGGTAAAATTGATTCAAAAGGTGATGAAGGTATTATATGTGGATATTCTTCTAAGAGAAAGACCTATAAATATTGAACAAGGATAGTAACACAATTATTAAAAGTGCAAATGTAAGAATTGATGATTTTGGAGACAAGAATGCTGAGGAAATAAAAAAGGAACCAAATGATTGCAAAAAAATTAATCATGTCTATGAAGATGTTGTTTACCATAAAGGAAATCTATTATTATCAATTAGTGCAAAACACTTAGCCATTCACTAGGTAGAGTTATTTAGTCAACCATATGACTATGTGATTGTATACAAGTCAAGCTATGCAAAGAAGGGGATTTATATATCAGTTGTTGTGAGTAGTAATTACTATCATGTAATCCAAGTGTCACCGAGTACTCCATTGGTTGTTGAGTTGTTTAGGAGACAACATATGAGCTAAGTGATATAGAGGACAAGAAAAATACTTGAAGCCAAGTATAGTTAAGGCTCAAGGATAGCATGAAGAATCAATACGGCCCTAGAGTCAGTAAGATATTAGTGCCAAGTAACATAGTTGTTTATAAATGTTCGAAATGACACAAACATTGATGTAACCCATCTTATTGAGTTGGAAGCATTTATGATTGAGGAGATAATTACACGTGTAATTAAGGATTATCAATCACTATGAAAGATGATTAACCAATCAAAAAATTAGAAGGACTAAGAGACAAAAAGGATGAATCTAGATCATTGATTATGATCTAGAAGCTTCATCAAATAGCTACATAAGGATGGTTTTAGACCCAATTCATGGGTTGTTTCAAGTTATAAGTGTGGATGCAAAGTTGAAGGTGAATTTACTAAAATTAAGTGTTAAGGATTAGTAAGGTGAACAAGTAGTACAAAGAGAAGCTATTGAAGATATATCACAAAGAGGTGATATCATATTAGAAAGAGGTGATTTTTTATCAGCATTCAAGTGCAAACCAAAAGAGCAAGATACTAATACATTTTAATAGGTTTTTTATGGTAAATATCTTAACATATTAGTCCTAACAGAACTATGTAAATCTTCTAACAAAGTGCTCACTTAACTATGTAGTTAAAATCCTTTAATCAAGGTAGATTGAATAAGTCTTGCAAGCTCTTAATAGGGAAAACCCCTCATGAGGTACATCATCAGAAGTGGTCAAACTTTGTATCCCTAAAAGGCACACTTTATTGTTATAGTAGTGAAGATTTTGTGTGTGTCATCCCCACTATAGTTTTACCTTTACCTTGGAGGGTTTCTATGTTACCAAATCTTTTAATTATGTTGACTCATTGGTTATATGTTTTATTCATACAAGTAGATATTAGATCTGATATTACATTGTAGTGAATGTTTTGATTTGATATAAGGTTAAGTTGAGATAAGGGTTTATGGTGAAGATGTCAAATATGGTTTATGTTTGAAGTTGTTAAAGTATTTTGAAGATTCCAATTCACTACCCCACCTTCCTCTCAATATCTTACTATCCCTATTATGTTTCCAAGAATTCATATTAGAGCTAAGTTCTCTAAGAATAATTCAAACCACTTGAGAGTCAAAGATCTTGGAGATGGAAGCTTACAAGCTAGGAAAGGTTATAGAGAATCAAAAGATTGATCTGTAGCTTGCATTTGAGCAAGTCAAGGTTGCAAAGGAGGAACTAAAGAAATCCCTAAAGAGAAGGAAGTAGATGGAATTTCAACAAAATGACACCCAATATAGGGAAAAAAGTATTGAGAACATATGCGATGAAGTTAGATCCAATGAAATTGATGCAAAAATAGAAGATCTATTGGAGAAGGAAAAAATTGTAAATGAAGAAGTAAGAGGATTGAAAAGAGGAAATGAAATAAAAGTAGTAAGGATATGTGAAGTGTCTAAACAAAAGAAAAAGGATGAAGATGACATGGTGATGGTTGAAGAAGACAAAAGGCATATGGCTACAAGTCTTGATGAGAAATCAATGAGGTATAGAGGCTAACTCAATAAATTTGATATGTTCAATCAATTATTAAGTGTTAATCATAATATTTATAGGAAGGTGGAAGAGATTGAAAATTTGAGCTATGAGAACAATCAACTAAAAACTAAATTAAGAGCTGAGAAATAAATCGTGGAAAGAATGAACAAATCTAGAGAGGCTATGAGACAACTTGAGGAATAACCAAGAGTACAAAGGATACCTCATGATACTATTGGACTAGGTTACACCAAGTTCATATCATCTACTAAACAAGGAGACTCAGCCAAGAACAAGAAGCCTACATGCTATCACTTTGGAAAACCATGTCATACAAAACACATTTGCAAGAGAAAAAATGGTAATAAAAATCCTAGGACTAAATTCAATGGTATTTATTTAAATTGTAACAAATATGGATACCAAGAACATGAATTTAGATCAAATACTAGCAAGTGATGGGTTGGCTTCTAATTTGATAGAACTTAAACTACCATTTAAAAGATGAGAATACATAGGAGTTAGCTAGAAACCATAATGGGTATTCTAAGAGACAAATTAAAAGGACCAACTTAGAACAAGACCCTGAAATGTCTTCTCCACTTTGAACTATACAAAATTTAGGTAGGTTTACCTAAGAACTCACCTTCTCTCTCCAATTTTTAAATTTCAATATGAATCCCAATATAATAGATAACTGCCTTATTTTCTTCTAATTCTAGGATTATCAAGAGGGTGACAAATAGGTAATCTATCAAACTCAAAGACTCCATAAATCAATTACAAGCTCACTTTCAAGATTTCAACAACATGAAAAATAAAGGTTTGATTTATAAATTGATACACCATATAAACTTCCAAGCTATATCCACTTTGATGATGAGCACTGTTTTATCCATTAGGCTACTAACTCACATAAAACTAACATTTACTTATTAGATCTATCTCTACACTTTGTGAAAAGAAATCAATACTCAATCAAAAATCTCATTCTTATTAAAATCTTCTTATGATAACTAATAATTTTCTTAACCCACATTAAGCATTTACATAATGCATGGGATTATAAAAAAACATAAATCGAAATACAATTCCAAAAAGAATACAACTGGGACTTAATAAAAAAAATTATTCAAATCTCATAAAATTAAAAGTTACACAAAAGAGACAAGATTCAGATTGAATAACCATTATATAAATGACTTTATATTATCTTATTTTAAAATATACAATTCAATATCAGTTTCTTGCATGGATCCTCAACTAGACTCGATACAATTAACCATATTTTTTCATTCTAACTTTTGGAAAATGATCATACAATATACATGGACCAACTCATAAAATGAAAAAAACTAGTTCAAAAAAATGATTATTGGACCCTTTTGTTGGAAATGATTGAAATGATCATAATAAAAGTTGTTAGCATAATATATGGAACTGGTAAAGAATGTCCTCAATCATTGTTTTTTCATTGATGTCAAACTTGCTACTTGCAGGAATGACAATTGCTTTAGTGATCCAAATACTATCAATTATTTGATTGTCAAGGTGGAGGCAATCAATAAGATGTAACTAGAACACCTAGAGAAAGGTTGAAGTTATGATGTTGTAATGAAGTACAAGGATCAACGAAGATATTGATGAAAAAGTGTATTTGATGACATACTATAAGATACAAAGAATGGGCACACTAAAACATATCAAAGATTTAAGGTTTTAGCTAAGTCTTTTGTAAAGCTCAAACTAAGATCATTAGAGAGAAAGAGCTGAGCAAGCTAGTACGAGCCGAGCAAATTCCTAGTTAATGCTGAGAAAACTTTAGATGCCGAGCAAGTTCAGATGTTGAGTAAACTTCAAGTGCTGAGTAGAACCAAGTGCCGAGCAGGTATAGGTGCCGAGTAACATAGAGGTGCCGAGCACTAGTAACTCAATAATGCCGAGTTGTTGTATTATTTTGGAAATCAAAGATTCACCAGATCTAAGCCGACAAGGTTTTTATCTAGAAATTTGTGAATTAAAAGGAAGATAAGAATGATGAGCTGGTGGCACAAAAGTTGGTTTAATAGCCTCAAGATAAATCCTTTAACAAGGTGGCATTCCAAGCAAATGTTCTAAAAGACCTTTAACCAGGCCGATTCCTAAAAATTTGGTGAAATCCTCTAACAAGGTCACATTTAATAGTGTGTTGTAAGCCTTTAACAGGGCATCACTTTAGAAGAGTGAGAATCAAGTAGCATGTTACTGGTGGTTTTTCCCAAATTGGGTTTCCACGTAAATCATTGTGTCATGTGCTGATCTTGAATGTTTTATCTTTGCATATTGATTTACTGTAACTTGCTTATATGATTGATTTAAGTTTGGATGGATAAAAGGTGTATGGATCCATTAAAAGTAGTAAAAAGGTATTAATAGGGCATTTGGACCTTGGATAACTGATTCACCCCCCCTCTCAGTTATTCTAAAGAATTCTAACACCTTTGAAATCTTTGGAAGCTCACTTATATAGGTGAGTTGCAAACAAGCTTAAAGCTACAAAGAGGACACATGTCATCTATGATTTGAAAGTTTAACTTGTTACAACTAGAACATATAACTTACTTTGTATACCAATAGTTCCCAAAATTATAAACTATCTTGATGTGACAGGCAAGATACAACCACCTTTATATAGAATATTCCTTGTGAACAAGAAAATTGATTTCAATATTTGTTTTTGATTAAGTAAAATAGGTTTTACAGGGATCCTAAAACATGAAAGTTTTACAACATATTTGAAATAGAAAAATTAAGAAAAGTCTAGCTACAGAGAAATTACTAATCAAAAGCCAAACCTAAACAACAAGCTTGCAGCCAAGAAACTAAAAAATAGCTACACAAGGAAAATACGAGACAAAAAAGTAGCACTAACTATTAGTTCTCTCTATCAAGAACCTACATGGTCTCTGCAACTTCATTGGTCTTCCTGTCGTCTGCATCATCCTGGTCCTAGTTATGAGCATCTGCCTAGTCCCTAGTTTCTTTCGAATCATCCTCAACCTGCCTAATGTCCAAGCTGGCCTTCTCCATCTTTTCCCCACAAAATCTAGCACTCATCAGTGATTCACCCTGACTATTAATGTTCTAATTCAAGGTGTTCAAATTAGTGATCACCTAATTAGCCAAGTTCTGATGGGAGAACTCTAGTGGGTCCTCATGATTTGAATCATTATGAGGATCATATTTCTTTACCCATTAATGATATTCTTCATCTATTGGCCATACATGATCGAGGACCTGATATGCCACCTGTCTGTAGGAATTGTACTTTACTGTACCTTGAGTAACCTCCTCAAAATTCTCATAAAAGGGGCTAGAATTCACCAACTTGGATACACATTCTTGGAAAAGTGTCATGTTTATATCCTTTGCTATAAATTTCACAATATTACCTACCTTAGTAATAGCCTCTGATTTCCAAGTGTTAAATTTTTTTGTATTCATATTCATCTCTAAGAATGGTGGGACCAAGGTGTCCTTGTAGTTTTCTATGGCATCCTTAAAATCCATCAATCTATTTTCAATATGTTCTAGCAAAATTGAGAAACTTTTTTAAAATTTGACAATTTTTATAGTTGGCATAGCATTTTGGGAAGCATTAAGATCTATCCTTACACATAGTTCCACCTTCTTCATTTTTTGTACTCGAGTAATCCATTTCTAAAAGATGGGCTTAACCAATTTTCTATCATCTTCCATCTTGTTGATTTCCAAGTATAATATCTTACATGCTTCATAGAGATTAAATAATTATGTGTTTCTTCTCATGTAGCATCACTAACATAGTTTTCATAATGATTTCTCTATCATGATCATGTTTTTCTTGACTACTTCTAACTACATCTTCAAATCTACCACTTATTTTATTAATGCAACATCATTTTTGCTTCTTTTAATTTTATTTTTTTGTAACTAAACTTGTTGAGAAAATGGTACGATACTCAACTATCTGGATGGCTCTTTCTGATTCCTAGTAGATGGCTCAACAATAGTAGGGACTTTGATAGCTTTTAACTCAAATATTCTCCCTTCTAACAATTTTATTTTATTTTTCATCTAAATTGTCTATTTTTCCCTTTTCTCATAAGTAGAAAAGACATGTACGTATTTCTCTTGTAAATATTCATATACTTTTTCTTTGTCAAGGGCAACATCATCAAGATAAGTAACTTTCACTTGCAAACTCATGGTTGAATCAGAAAGCTTAGCATCCTTCACCCTTTGTAGAATGATATTTCCTTTGGCTCTAGTACCTACTTCATCTCCTCTATCTGATCCAGATGCAATAAGATTCCATGTTTCTAAGGAAACTAAATCTTTACTATAGTATGTGCCACTTGATATATCTTCTAACCCCTTTAAATGTGGTCTTTTTAGTCTCATGTTTTTCATGATAAAATTGAATGCAATGGCATTATTAATTTTGAGATTAGGTGCTAGTTGGAATCTTGTTTTCTTAACTATCTATCTCCCTTCTTCTAGAGTTATTTTATCAAACATAATCATCATTTCACTTTTTACCTCTTGATCCAAATCATCAAGGTCAACATATGGTTTCTGCTTCCTCTTTTATTCAACTCTTCTCAAAGGATCTTCTCTATAGTGTTGCCACAATAATTTCTTAATAGTTATTGATTTTACAAATTCATTGTTGGGACTCAAAATTGTGTTTCTATTTTGAGTACCATTTCAAACTTTTGAGTTGATTTGAGCCTTATAAGCACATTTAATGCATGTGTACCCAGCTGTCCTTTTGAGGCCTAAGAGGTGTTTAATATTTCTAATACCTTGCATTCAATATATGCTTGCATCCCATGATGATAAGTCTCTTCTAGCCATTTTTCCCACCATTCAACCCATTATTGATAACCGATCTGAGAGACCTTCAATGGGTTATTTTCTTTGTTGTGGGTTAACATGTGATTTGGTTGGGGTTAAAATTTCCTGTTAACTCGATCTCTTCATCGACTGAGTTGGCTTAGTTCCTTCATTTTCTGAGCTAGTTCAATTTGTTCTTTGATTGAGTTGGCTTATTTTCCTTCATTGGCTGAATTGAGGGTTAAGATGCGCATCTATAGGGGTTAACATTTCATGTTAACCATTTTCATTATTTTAGACAGTAACTTTTCTTGCTTTTCCAAAATTGTGAAATCACATGTTGCCTCCTCCACCATGCATTTGGGAATGCACCAACCAAAAAATTAATTCCATGTGGTAGATCCTTCTTGTGTTGGGATACTATTAATTGAGTGGTTCTTGTATTTTCACATCATTTCTTGGGTCTCTAGTGAGTATGCGATGGCCATTAGATTTGGGTGCTTATTGGGAGAATTTTAAAGTGCATCTCAGCTGTATGTTTGACATAAAGAGATATTGGAGCTGGAATTTTTATTTATTCTTCTATTGAGGAGTTTTCTTGTAGCATCTGGGCTATCTATTTCAAAATGAAGATCTACATCGATGGCTCATCTTATTGGGGGCAAATCAAATTTATTCCACACAAGTCAAGTCTGCATTTTTGTGGCAGGTTAACATTGCATGTTATCCCATCCCACTTTTTTTAGTAGAGATCTTTTTATCCCACACGGAGAACTGACAAGTGGCACCCGGGGATTGGTGAGAAACAAGGTAAAGTGATAAAATCAAATATTGAAATATCTTCATCCTACGTGTATTTTAAAGATTTGAATTTTTTTAAATAAATTTGGGATATAATGTAAAATTTAATCTTTATTAAAAGGTTAAATACTTTCAACTTATAAATGGTCTATTCATGGATCGGAGCTTGAATCTTCAAATGCACACTAGAGGGGGAATTTTTATCAAAAATGCATAGTGTAATATATCGTTGGAATTAGGAGGAGATGAGCTTTCTAGATCTGTAGTCAAAAAATGCACAAGTTTTTGGTGGTAAGAGCCACAAGAATATTTTTAAAATGGAGACATTCTCAGCAAAATAAGAAATTTTCATGATGAAGCATCAAATTCGATTAGAGAGAAAACATTGGAGTTTTTTGCCTCCACATTTGGAGGAAAATACTTCTAAGAAGCTTCTTTTTCCTCTAAAGTCATTTTGGAGTGTGTTTTTGCCCTTGTTTTAATATCAGATCTAGTATCTTTTTCAGTTGCATTCTCCATCATTCTGAAGATATTTTCAAGCATTCTTTAGCAACAAGGAAAAGATCTAATTTTTAGTTACAGAAAGAAGGTAGAGAGAAGTTTTGCATCAACAAATGGAAGCTTTTCAAGTGGACAAATGTCAACATCTAATCTAATCTAGGATTGCTTCCAGTCTTTATATTCTCTTCTCTTCTCTTTCTTTAGGATTCTAGGTTTTACTATGAGACCATAGGATTCCAATTTTTATTGTGAAACCATAGGGTTCCAATTTTTACTATGAGACCATAAGGTTCTAGTTTCTTGGATGTTTTTTCACTATTCTGATACCACAAAGATGGTTCCAATTAGGTTTAAATTTCTATCATGATTGTGATACCATTTTCTTTAGCATTTCTCTCTATTACGAATAGCAGTTGTAATTTTTACATTAAAATAGATTATACAGTCATTTTTTGTGTATATTCTAAGTTTTCGCATATAACATGATGTATTAGTTTCAAGGAGATTAATACAAAGCTTCATTTTCTTAGTTTCATTCTAATTCTTGTCTCCTTCCTCTCTTGTCTGCAATGTTTTCTATTTAAGAACAAAGAGCTTAAACCCATTTGCAATCCCTTAAGGTTGGGTGTCTAGATAGGTTTGTTATTAGAACAAAGAGCCAAGTAAATGCATATTTACCTTGATAGGGTTGCAAGTTTCACCAGGAGAATATCACAATAAGTATGAGAGTTTTTATGAAGATAGATGTCTATTTACAAGGTGAATGGATAGATCAGATACCTGAATATATGAGTATATCTCAGGTATCCATGTGTATGTTTTGACTTAGCATATGCCTAATGGATAAGGGACTAATCAGCTAGGAGATTGCATGTGTTTTCTATTGCATATTTGGGTTGTGATATTATTCAAAATATTTTCCCTTTCACATTGAAGAGCTAAATAGAATTTCCTCACTTAGCTTGTGGATTTCGTAGGATTTGCAATTTTCTACTGCACATCTTTGTAATTACATGGGAATAGGAGAAATAAGGGTTTTATCTTCTTTGTTTAGATTCAATGTATTCTTTTGAACAACTAGTACCATATGAAGAATCTATAGGTATACTCACCTAGGTTTTGCAAAGCCTGAAGTAGAAGAAGATTCTAGCCTTATAGTTGGCTTGATGTCTAAAAGGGTATGTTGTAGATGGGAAGTAGCTACCCCTAGATGTATCCTATTCTCATTGGGATAATTTGAAGCATAATATTTTAAAACACCAACAAAATGGTGAATCTATTGGGGAAATGATGGCAAATAAACCTTGTTAAAAGGACAAGAATCTCTAGTGTAAATTTAATATTTTGGTCCTATCTCCCAGTAATGATTTATCTAGGACTACAGTATCTTTGATGGTTGAATGAAAATTGTAGTGTTACTAATGTTTCCATTATCAATCAATTTAGCTTGGTTTTATTTCAATGTGTTGTAATATTTAGAGTCAAGAATGAATAACAAGGTTGTTCTCATTTTCAAGTTTGTAAATCTAAAAAAGTGGTTTGACAATATGCATGTTTACTACAATTGAAGGTCTAGTTCAAATTTTGTCAAGTGAGAAATTATGTTTTATTTCTCATATGTGTGAGTGGTGACTTTGCATCTCTGTACCAGTGTTTCTATTTGATTTCATATTATAAAATTCTAAAGGACTTTCATTTTGTATGGGTAAATCTAAATCTTTTGATAGTAGTTCTTGGAAAAGAGGTTCTCTATTCTTGAGTTTTGAGTTTTGTTGCTTCTACCATTATAAGAAATTTGAATGTTAGAAAGTGAATCATAGCTATGATTTATTTATACTCTTCAAGAAGGTGACAACTCTAATGGTTTTCATTAATGGTGTGAAAGAGTTTTTAGTTTACACCTATGCCAAATTAGCAAAGGAAAGTTTTTGCATCATCATTTGACATATTTTTTATTTTCATATTTCTCTTTCATGGAAGTCAAATGTTAGAAATGGTTGTCTCTATTCAGTGATTTTCAGCACTAGGAGAAAGAGATAGAGTTTTTGTTTCAAGATGGAGTCAAACCTCAGATCTGAGATCAGTTTACCAAGTTTTGAAAGTTTGGAAACTGCGATTAACGACATTACTATGTTGAATAAACATATCTATATTAGGATTGTTAGTATCATAAGAACTGAAGTAGGAAATACTCAAGGTCTAAATGTTGAACAATGTTATCCAAAGCTTAAATAAGTAATTAGCAAGATTCCTTTTTATTCAAGACCTAAGGAATCTTCCTTGCCTAGTGTTTCTCTAGATATCGGTGTGCCTAATTCAATTTTTTGGCCAGCACCTCTAAGATTACAAGAGCTTTTTCAAGCTAGAAGATTCATTAAGGAGATGGAAAGTGATTATTATAGAGTTCATGTTGTATCTTTTAATGATGATGTACATATGTTGAAAGTCAAGGTAGTAATTAATGTAATGAATCCATATAAAATGGTAATATATCTTTCGAGTGTGAAAAGATGGATTCAAATGATAATGAATCAAATGATTGTAGTTAGCATGAGGAAGATGGATATGAAAGTGAAAATGAACATTTTTACAGTGAATATGAAGTTGAAGAATTGTATAATAGTAGTGGAGGTAGTTCTTGTTGTGATGAGAATGAATGTTGTAATGATTCTGATGTTTCATATTGCTATACTAATGTTTATGATGCTATGAGTTCTTCGTGTCATTCAGATAATAATCATAGCTAGGAGAAGATTTGTGAGGCAATCTTCTTAAGCCTTGATGAGATTTCAGCTTTTTTGGCTTGTGATTTGGAAAAATATTTAAGTGTTTCTAAGGATGCTCATTTTTTATCTCATGAGATTTCTTCATTTAGTCAAGTCACTTCCCCAAGGTTTGATGTGGAAAGAGATACAAAATTAGAACAATCTTTGACAAATTTTGGAGGTTTATATGATAGCACCTCAAATGTCTTTGTACATGATGACTTGTTGGATGCGGGGGATGTTAGTGAAGGGAAGTTTGAAGCTATTTCAAATTTTTCTCATGGTGGTAATAGTGTTGCAATCTATTTTGATATTTCATGTGATGAGAAGGAAAATAGTGAGTGTTGTAAATCTAATTATAAATTTCTTTTATATGCTGATAAATCTTGAAGTGATAAGTTCAAGATTCACTCTAATAGTTTTTTAGATAAAGGTAATGATTGTGATCAACATATTTTAGATCAGCACTTTCAGGATAAGTTTTCATACATGGTGACTAATCACTTGTTTGAGTGTGAAGGAGCTTTAGTGAATGATAAATCTAATTGGATGAGTAACTAGATAGAAAATAATGAGGAATCAGATTTTTTATGTTCTTCACATCTGGTTACACAAGGTGAGTTGCAATCTCTTGACATATGCAGCTTTATAGATGAAGTGGAATATGAAGCCTTCATGTTTCCAGTTGAAAGCATGCATTTGTCATATGTTCATGATGCTTTTTAGTTTGATGATAGTTTATAGGGGCATGTTGATTCATTTTATCATAGCGAGCATGATGTAGAAGTAGATGTTGACTTATATATGCACTATGAGAATGAAGGAAGTTATTTTGTTTTTCCAAATGATCTAACAAAATATGTTGATTATGTTGGTGAAACTAATGGAAAAGATGTTTTCAGCTTACCTCCTAAAAGTGGAGATGAAAATTAGATATATGATAGAGGTAAGAATTTTTGATAAGTTTTGGTGGTCTGGGGCCATCGTTTGTATAGTTTAGGAGTAGAGTTCCTTGCTTTTAATAAGTTGTCCAAGATAAGTTTTTGTTGTCAAGTGTGTGGTTTTCTTCTTCTAGTAATTATGAATCCTTGCCATACCCACAAGGGACATGCATCCCTGGACAGAGCCACTATTGGGACTCAAAATTGTGTTTCTATTTTGAGTACCATTTAAAACTTTTGAGTTGATTTGAGCCCTATAGGTGCATTTAATGCATGTGTACCCATCTATCCTTTTGAGGCCTAAGAGGTGTTTAATATTTCTAATACCTTTCATTCAATATTTTCTTGAATCGCATGATGATAAGTCTCTTCAAGCTATTTTTTCCTCCATTCAATTGATTATTGATAACCAATTTGAGAGACCTTTAATGGGTTATTTTCTTTGTTGTGGGTTAACATGTGATTTGGTTGGGGTTAAAATTTTGTTTTGACTCAGTCTCTTCATGGACCAATTTGGCTCAATGTTAGTTTGTAGTGACTGATTAGGATAATACTATACAAAAATTTTGGGCTATTATTCACCAATGACACAAAATTGTGGGCTACTATTCGCCATTTGCAAATGGCACAAAATTTTGGGCTATTATTTGCCAATTAGCTATTGTTTATATTTTCCAATGTATGGCAACATGTTGTAACAAATTTTAACCCTAAAGAGGGAAAAATACTTGTATAAAAGGGCTTAGGGTTAGGAATTATTCCATAAGGTGATGTGAAAATTTGTTCTTGTGGCATTATTAAGCTATAAGGGATTATGGATTGTAATCAGGTTATAATAACTAGATCGTAATAATATTAAACTTTTTGTTTGGTGGACGTAGCCCAGGGTTTGGGTGAACCATGTTAAATCTTGGTGTCTTGTGTTCTTTTATATTTGCATGTAATTGTTATTTATGTCTGAGGTTTAAACCTAACAAGTGGTATCAGAGCGAGGTTGTGTTTTTTTAATTATCCTCTATAGGAAAGTCTCATAGTTGAGTGGAAGCAATGGTAGATGAGGGCAAGTTGAGGGTTGAAAAGTTTAATGATCAAAATTTTCAGTTATGGAAGATGCAACTAGAAGATTATCTTTATCAGAAGGATTTATGGAAGCTGTTAGAAGGAAAAACCAAGAATCAGGGGCCTATGTCAAATGATGAATGGGATCTTTTAGATAGAAAGGTACTTGGAAGCATTCGATTATGTCTGGTACCATCAGTGGCATTTAATATTACAAAAGTGAAGATGACAGAAGAGTTAATGCAAACCCTATTGAAACTTTATGAAAAGCCCTTTGCTTCAAACAAGATATTTCTCATGAAGTGTTTATTTAATATGAAAATGATAGAAGTTGGATTGAGCTTGAAGATCATTTAAATGAGCTTGATACTATTACTAGTCAGTTATCTTCTGTGGGTATCAATTTTGATGAAGAAAGTAGGGCTCTCTTGATTTTGTGTTCTTTTCTTGAAAGCTGGAATGGCTTGGTAATGGCTGTGAGTAATTATGTTCCTAGATCTAGTACCCTAAAATATGTTAATGTGATCTATGTTATTTTGAGTGAGGAAACTCATAGGAAATCCTTAGGTTGATCTACATCAGGAAGTGCTTTAAATGCACAAAGCAGAGGTAGAACAACTAAGAGAGGAAGTAATTCTAGAAATCATGGGAAATCAAGAGGAAAGTCAAAGGGGAGGAGGTCTCAATCAAGAGGATTGAACAACTACTAGTATTATGGGAAACTAGGGCATAAAAGGAAAGATTGTTGGACTTGAAAAAAAAATGGAGTTAAACTAGATGGAGAAAAGGAGGAAAATGTACTAAGTAACAAATTTGAAGAGAATGCTTTGCTTCTGTCTTTAGAAAGTGTTGATGATTCACGAGTTTTACATTCTGGTGCTTCATTTAATGATACACCTCATAGAGATTATTTCATTGATTATGTCCAAGGGGATTTTGGACTTGTTTATTTGGGGAATAATGAACCATGTTAAATTGTTGGAAAGGGAAAAGTTAAGATTAAGTTGCAACATGAGAATCATTGGCTACTACATGAGGTAAGACATGTTCCAAGGCTGAGTAGGAATTTAATTTCAGCAGGGCAACTCAATGATGAGGGTTGTGTAGTTACTTTTAATGATAAAAACTAGAAGGTTTCAAAAGGTTCCCTTAAAGTAGCAAAAAGTGTAAAAGTAGGCACCTTATATCTTTGTACAGGTCATATTGTTCATTCTACTTTAATTGTTTCAAAGAAATATGAATATTTAGGAACAGTTGTTGTAGTTGAGCAAAGAGAACAAATAGCAATTGTAGATTTTGATATAGCACTATGGCACTACAAACTTAGGAACATGAGTGAAAAAGGTATAAAAGAACTTCATTCAAAGAAAGTTTTACCAGGTCTGAAATGTGTTAAAATGGATTTATTTGAAAGTTGTGTATATGGAAAAAAAAAAAGTGAGTTTTGTGCATGCATTAGAAGACTAGGAAGGAAAATTAAAAAGAAGAAATTAGAGCTTGTGCATACCGATGTATGGGGACTGGCTCGGGTATCTTCCTTTGGTGGCTCTCATTATTATGTTACATTTATTGATGATGCAACTAGTAAAGTATGGATTTATTTCCATAGACAGAAATTTGATGTATTTCAAACTTTCAAGAAATGGAAATGCTTGGTTGAAAGTGAGAGTGGTAAGAAATTAAAATCTCTCATATATGATAATGGTGGTGAGTATTGTAGTCATGAATTTGAAGATTATTTCTCCACTAATGGTATTTGTAGATAGAAAACTATTCCAAGCACTCTGTAAGAAAATGGAGTGGTTGAACACATGAATAGGACTATAATGGAGCATGCAAGGAGCATGAGGTTGCATGTTGGGTTGCCCTTACACATGTGGGTGGAGGCTATCAATACTACTATATATTTGATTAATAAAGGTCCCTCTACCCCTTTTTTTGTGGTATTCCAGAGGAAGCATGAATTGGTAAGAAGGTTAGTTATTATTTTCTCAAAACCTTCAATTGTGAAGCATTTGCTCATATAGATTTTGAAAATAGAACCAAGCTGGAAGCTAAGTTAAAGAAATGTGTATTTGTTGGATATGGCATTAATGATTTGGTTATAGGCTTTGGGATTTTGAAAATCATAAAATTGTAAGAAGTAGGGATGTCATATTCAATTAAAAAGTGTCGTATAGAGATCTGTTGCAGCAACATGAGAAGAAAGAAGATGATTATGTAGTGTTGTATGATACTCCAAAAGATGATGTTCCAACAATTCCTCATTATGTACAACAAATGCAACAAAAAATATCACACACACCAATGAATGTTAGATGGTCAACAAGGCTAATTAGACCTCTAGAAATATTTTCTCCCTTTTTGTATTCTATTTTACTAACAGATGCTAGTGAACCTAAATGTTATGATGAAGTTGTCCAAGTATAGACTAAAATTTAGTGGGAGTCTACAATGAAAGACGAAATGGACTCTTTTCTTAAAAATAAGACTTGAGATTTATGCAAATTGCTTGTAGGTAAAAGGGCTTTACAGAATAAGTGGGTTTATAGGTGGAAAGAAAGGATGGAGGTAAGAAAATATTTAAAGCCAGGTTAGTTGTAAAAGGATTTATGCAAAAAAAGGCATCTCTCTTATTGTTAAAATGACTTTTGTTTACACTATTTTAAGTATTATGGCTACTGCAGATTTGCATTTGGAGTAGCTTGATGTTAAAAGAACCTTCTTTCATGGTGACTTGGATGAAGAGATATATATGGCTCAGCTACAAGGATTTGAGGTCAAAGGTAAGGAGAACTTAGTGTGCAAATTGAAGAAAAGTGTATATGGCTTGAAGTAAGCACCTTGGCAATGGTATCTAAAATTTGACAATTTTATGCATGACCATGCATACAATAGGTGCCATTCATATCATTGTGTTTATTTTAAGAGGTTGGATGATGACAAATACATTATTTTATGTTTATATGTTGATGATATGATTATAGTTGGGTCTAACATGGATCATATTAAGGGGCTAAAATGCTAGTTAGCACATGCATTTTCTATGAAGAATTTGGGGGTAGAAAAACAAATCCTTAGTATGAAGATTGTAGAGATAGGAAGAATGGGAAATTGATGTTGTCTCAGGCTAATTATGTTGAGAAGGTGTTGCAAAACTTCTCTATGGAGAATGCTAAAGCTGCCAACACACCTTTACCTAGTCATTTGAAGTTTACTAAAGAGATGTGTCCCAAGACACAAGAAGAGGAGGATAATATGTCCAAGGTACCATATGCTTCAGCAATAGAAAGCTTGATATATGCTATGGTCTATACAAGGCCAGATATGGCACATGCAGTGGGAGTCATTAGCAAGTATATAAGTCATCCTAGGATTGAGCATTGGAGTGCAATCCAATGGATTCTTAGATATTTGAGAGGAACATCTAGTAAGTGTTTACACTTTGGGGGCTCTGCTACTAACTTACAGGGCTATGTTGAGTCATATTTGGAAGGGGATATTGATACCAGAAAGAGTACTATAGGTTATGTATTTATTGTTGGTGGGGTAGTCATGAGTTGGGTTTCTAGGTTATAGAAGGTTAATACTTTATCCACTACATAGGAAAAGTATGTTGTTGCTACAAAGGTAGCCAAGGAAATGATATGGCTTCAATTCTTCTTAGAAGGACACCTTTAGAGGGATAATTTTTTTTTTATAGATTGCCAAAGTTTCATTCATCTTGCGAAGAATTCTATTCTACATTCAAAGACAAAAAATATACAATTGTGGTACCATTCCATTCAATCTATTTTGTATGATGTATAGTTAAAGATAGACAAGATACATACAAATGAAAATCCAGTAGATATGTTTATAAAAGTAGTGACAAGGGAGAAGCTGAATTCCTCTTCAGCTTTAGTTGGTCTTCTAGACTAAACCTAAATAAAATAATAGCAATTTCTAAGGTGGTTTGATCCAGTGGGAGCCTCATGTGGTAGTGATATTGCTACAAGATCAGTCTCCAAGTGGGAGATTGTTATATTGTGTGGGGTATGATCAGTACCCAAGTGAGAGATTGTTAGTTTGTGGTGACTGATCAAGAAAGTAATGTATATAGTACCCAAAAAAAATGGGCTACTATTCCCAAATGGCACAAATTTTTGGCTATTATTTGCCATTTTCCAATGGCACAAAATTTTGGGCTACTATTCACCAATTGGCTATTGTTTATATTCACCATTGTATGGCCGACATGTTGTAACTAATTTTAACCCTAAAGTGAAAAAAATAAGTGTATAAAAGGGCTTAGGATTAGGGATTGTTCCATAAGGTGATGTGAAAATTGGCTCTTGCAGTAGTATTGAGCTGTAAGGGATTAAGGATTGTAATCAGGTTGTAATCACTAGATTGTAACAATAGTGGACTTGTTGTTTGGTGGAGGTAGCTTAGGGTTTGGGTGAACCATGTTAAATCTTGGCATCTTGTGTTCTTTTCTGTGTGATCTATTATTTTCTAATATTGTTTATATTTGCAAGTAATTATTATTTCTATCTAAGGTTTAAACCTAACACTTAGTTCCTTCATTGGTCGAGCTAGTTCAATTTTTTCTTTGACTAAGTTTGCTCATTTTCCTTCATTGGCTAAGTTGCGGGTTAACATGTGTATCTATAGGGGTTAACATTGCATGTTAATCATTTTTGCTATTTCAGAGAGTGGCTTTTCTTGCTTCCATGAAATCATGAAATCACATGCTGCCTCCTCCACTATGCATTTGGGAATGTACCAACCAATAGATTCATGCCACATGGTAGAACCTTCTTGCGTTGGGTCTATGCAAGAAATGTGGGCCTCGATCTTCACACTCACTTTAACATGGTCATTATATGCAAAACTATTCCAGAATGAACATTGAGTTGTTCATCCAAAATAATTTGGAAAATCAATATGTTGCCTCCTAACTAGATGGATTATGTTGTTGCTCTCAAAACAAGGAGCTAGCTTCTAGTACAAAGGATTTGATTAAATTATATGAGAATGCAATGTTATACTAGATGAGATACAATTAATCTATGAATAAAGGAAAGAAAACTATACTATATGTATTCATTTTAACACTAAGATGATATTATAATGCAAGAAATTTAAGCTATGAATGTATGAGCAAATAGATAGATATTTCAGCATATGTTCGATGCAAAATCAATTCAACCTCTGTAAAGAGGAACTAAAGGCTCCTTAAATAGAATCCCAGAATTGATTGATGGTTGAGATCAATTGGAATGAACGGTCAAGATCCAAAATAATATTTAGTTAGAATAGAAAATTCCTTGTGTAGATGAAGTTAACTGATTCTCTTCTAAGCATGAGAAAGAGTTAACCAAGTTAATTCCATTTCAAGTTCTAGTTCACTCAGAATTTCCATTTCTAAACTGAAGAGAAGATTTTGGAGAAGATATTTAATTTAATAAAATAGAATATGACCTCATAAATGCATAATCTTAATTGATTGAATAATTAAACTCAATAATTAAAATGAGGACGTTGTCTTATTAAATTAAATACATTCAATTCCTTTGTACATTAGCTAAAGAAGTAATTTTAATTTAATTAAAGTATAAACACTTATAATTAAATTAAACTTAATTAATAGGTTTAATGTAGCTAATTTGAGTCAATACTTAAGAATTAAATAAAGAGCATGGTTAATGCAGATTAGGATTTTCTAAATTTGACACATAGGTCAAGTAGTGAGTATCAGAATCAGAATTGCCTAGTAAAATAGGACTTAGGATTGATTAAATAGACCAAAATTGGTTTAGCATGGAAATGTGCCAATTTTGGGATATTAAATTTGCCCCACTTTGAATGAATGTGCAAGGAGCACATTCGATTCAAAGAAATCAAAAGTATGAAGCATAGATCAAGAAATGAGACTAGTTCCAAAATTGATGATATGGAGACCAATTGATAAGCTTTTTAAGTTTATCTCCAAAACAAATCTTAACCATAGGGAATCCAGATAGATCACCTAGATACCAAAGTTGATAAGATTTTTAAGGTTATCTCCAAAATGAAGCTTAACCTTAGGGAATCTAGATAGAACACCTAGATACAAAAATTGATAAGACAAAGATTGTCAAACTTCATAGAATTGTTCCCAGAATGAGACTCAACTCTCAAGAGTTGGGGTTAGACTATCCCAATACCTATTCATTAGAAGATGACAAGATTAATCACAACTCATAGAATTATCCGAAGAATGAGGCTTAATCCTCAAGAGTCGAGGTTAGACTATCCTGACACTTTTCCATTAGAAGATGATAAGATTAATCATGATTCATAGAATTATCCCCAGAACGAGGCTCAATCTTTAGGATTAGGGGTTAGACTATCCTGATACCTATCCTTTAGAATAGTGATTGAAAGTAAGAGCCTAGAATTATCCCTAAAATGAAGCTTAATTCTCAGCAAGAGTTAGCATTATCTCTAGAACGAAGCTTAATCCTTAGCAAGATTTTGGAATTATCTCCAGAATGAAGCTTAATCCCTTTCAGAGTCCAGATAGAACACCTAAATATTGGTCCATCAAAAAGATAACAAGACCTATCATGAGTCATAGGATCATCCCCAGAATGAGGCTTGAACCTCAAGAGTCAAGGTTACACTATCCTAATACCTGTCCAT
Organism: Cupressus sempervirens; assembly: GCA_028749045.1. Taxonomy (NCBI): domain Eukaryota; kingdom Viridiplantae; phylum Streptophyta; class Pinopsida; order Cupressales; family Cupressaceae; genus Cupressus; species Cupressus sempervirens. The sequence goes on along the minus strand of CM053789.1, from coordinate 750,699,491 downwards.
CGAACTCTGACAAGAATTGTTAAAAGATTGATTAGTTGATCAGTAGGTGAGATAGATGAAATAGATGTCAAATAGAGAGGAACAAGATGCCCCAAGTGATGAGATGCCTTGAGTGATGAGGACATAAGATTCATATTGAGTTGAAGCCAATTTTGAAAGATTTAATTATGTAATCATCCTGGCCCCTTAGGAGGGAAATCGAAAGACGATACACCAGTATAGTGTTGTAGAGTAGTATACTAAAAGATACTGAAGAAATTAGACATTCAAAAGAATTTAGAATAGATCTAAAGAATTTGAAGAAAAATTGAAGTCAATTTAGAGTGATTTCGAGGTCCAAAAGACCAAGTTTGACCAAAGTTGACTAGAGTTGACTTTTTCCAAAAAAATTGAAATTTTTGAAGAAAATGCAATTTGAAAAGATTCCAAAATGCACAAAGTATCAAAAAATTGGACTACACAAGCATTTGATTGTGTCAGCCCCAAAAAATTTAATGTGATTTTGAGTTGTTTAAGTGTGTCAAATTTCGAATTCGATCCCAAAAATGGGTTCAAAGCAACCAAATTAGCCAAGGGGGTGATTTTCAAACCAATTAGAGCACTTTGAAAAATTAGCTCAAAACCTATATAAGCGCCCAAAGGGTCATTTGCAAATCATTTGTGCTTTTGTCTTTTGTGAAGAAGAGAGCTCTAAGGAGAAAAATGGACGTCCTCATGCATTCACATCAATTCAAGTGCTCCTAATGACACAAGCGATCGATAGAGTATGGACATCTGGTGAGTCATCAATTATCCTACTTTGCATTTGAAATTTCATGCATTTCAAGTTAGTTTTAGGTCATTGTTAGGATTTTTTGAATTTGATGTGTGAATTTCCGCACAAGGATGTCTCTCATTGCACGAAGCCAATCATCCTTCACACACAGAAGCACTAGGCCAATACTTCTTCGACTAGTGTGATGGGTTTCCTCGCACAGAAGATGCCCATTTTTTGTGCAAGAAGCCCTAAAAATGGTGACTTTTTTGCACATAGTTTTATCACTTTTCATGCAACAAAGTGTGTTCTCATGCAAAGATGTGCAATCTCGCACAAGAAAATGATTTTTTGCACAAAATTTTGGTGTAAAGTGCAAATTTTAATGTTTGAAAATTGATATTCTTTTCAATATTATGTGCTTTCATTCATCTTGTTCATTTATCTGAGACTAATCATTTCCCTATTGTTTTCATACATGCAGGTTACCTTTCCTGATGTCAGATTCAAATCCCATTACCCGCCTTATGGAGGTCTGTTGTGATAGTTAGATGATGCCAACATGGCTCATATCAATGTACTTGGACTATCATATTTTTGTCAAATCCCAACATTGCTAGTGAATCATAGCCTTTTGACGACACAGGTTGAGCATTTCTATTTGAAGATGAACACCTTCCATTTTCCCTAGGAAGAGATGACTATCACCTCAGAGAACATTTACAAGATACTTTGCATACTATTCCATGGACCATGGGTTGTATATGACATAGTACCACAAATTGATATAGAGGCACTGAGGGCCATTTTTTAGGAGGATCTGATCATGGGTAGAGCCATCTCATGGGATGATCTGGTACACACATATGGGCCCGCTCACAAGTTATTAGTAGTATTGGGCATTTTTATCAGCTACTTCTTGATTTCAAATAAAGGTTAGCATGGGTTAGACTGTGGATGGGGACAGATGTTGCAAATGGTGTTTGGGGCACCCAAGAGATACGAATGGGGTCAGTGCATGCTCGCCCACATGTTCCACAAGATACATCAAATTTTCTATCATGAGAGGAAGAGCATGGCCATCAGGGTCTATGTTCTTCAGGTATGAGCATGGGAGCATTTTCCAGTGATGATACCCATTTTACAGATGAGAGATGTTGAGTTGTCATTTTCAATGATGCTTAATGGCAGGAATTCTTTTTAATTCCTCTTTTGAAAAGTTGATCTTTGTGGATCAACTCTAAGGTTTTGAGTGATCTTGTGACCTACTAGAATCCATTCAATTGAAGATAAATGTTTTTTGTTCACGAGGATGCCTTTACTAGTTTAGATGATCTTGGATATGATATAAAATCTATCCACTACTTCAAAATAAGACACACAAAAGAACTCTATTTTTGTATTTACTATTTTTAATGTATGCAATCTAACAATGCAGCTAGTATGATTTCCTAATTTAACAAGGGGTTAGTAAAGAAAATATTGTAGCTATGGTAACAAGAAACTTTAAGCAAATAACATGAAATTAAAATCCTAATGGACATAAGCTATGGAAATAATACATTTGCAAGTTAATCTTTCAAAGAAATCAGTGGGTAACCAATGAAAGTAGGAGCAATTCCATAGATGCAATCGTTAATGAGAAAATTAGTAACTGTATGATGTTTCACTCTTTATCAAATTGTAAGGCCATGGAAAGTGCACTCATGCAAGACAAAACATTATGCAGGCACAATTTGGTGGTTTCTTCTTAAGCTAGATACGTTAGCGAAATTCATCAAACTATAGCAAACACCAGAACTAAATGATCGCACAACTAGAAATAACATAATAAACTTTTAGTTCAATCACAATTCCATGAACATACATTCACAAAAATATGAGACATTTAGGCAATAACCACTACACTCCAAATGAAAGCACCAAAAGCATATATTATTGCAAAATAACAGTGGCCCTGATTACATATTACAATCTCGTATTTATAAGAAATCATCTCCTAAATTTGTGTTGAGAGTGAGAGATATCTTCATGCAGCCATATGCTTCTAATTTAATAAAACAAACTAATTATCTAACTAGTGCATAGTAGGACTCCATCCATTTTTTATATCATTAATTGGATGCATGAGCCTTTACATGTCATAAAACAAAGAAATAATGAGAAAATAAGAAGAAGAGAGCCTTTAATTGATGTAGAAGTGTCTAGAAGTATCAAAAATAGAAGTTCAACCTTCACTAGGTGTCTGTTGGAGTTAAACTACTGTCATAATGCATTTCCAGTGCATGGAAAGCTCTAATTTTGGGAACTAGTAGTTAACTATCGACACATCTCTGGAAAAGTGCACCTTGGAAGAAAATGCATCAGCACACTTGCGCACCTTTAACTTCTTTAAAATTCTTCCAACACTTTGTGCCAAAAAGTGCACTAGCGCACTTGGTGCAATAGCACACCAATTCACCTCAAAGGTCCAAAATTGCAAAATTTTACTAAGTGTCAAAAATGAAATTCTAGCTTTTGAGTTTTGTCCCCGTTCATACCAGAGCTATTTTTGGATGTTTTCCCTTGAATTTCTCAGTGATATTTTCCACATCTAGTAAATCTAAGGCATTATACTTATCATTGTCCTTCTACCTATAGTTATCTACCTCTATACGGGTCTTAGCAAAATCCCCAAGTTTAGTATCCAACTCTAGTAAGGTTTGTTCTATCCTGAAGTCCTATTGGATATCTTCATCAGTAGTAACTTCTTCAAAAATCTTCCTAAATTTATGCACTACTACCTCTACTGGTATCAATTTCTCCTGTGCATCATCTTTGAAAATGTCTAGACATGCATCACTATAATATTTCTTTGCTTCCAAAATTTTCTCTCGGGCTTTGTCCTTGAGCCAGTGGATCTCCCCATGTAATGATTCCATTACTTTATTATTTTCTGCTATCTTTTCTATCCAATCATCAAAAATCTAACTCTTCCACAACATATACATCCATAAGTATTCTATACCTATGGCCCTTTATCACTTGTAACACCTATCAATCTTTCTACCAGGTATGTACCTCATCCATAAGAGTGAAATCTTGTTTCAAAATTTTTAGGATTTTATCTACATTCTCCTACATAACATGAAGTAGCTTCAGATTTCCTTGGATTATGAGAATGCCCTTCTCAAAAATTTCCCACCACTATTGACAAGCATTCAAAAATGTATCCAAATGTACCCCTCTCCTATCTCTTCTTTCAATTGCTACACTCAAAGTATCTTTGGGGTGTTCAAGATCCAAGGGACCAACAACTTCAACTAAATATCCTTTTAGGATTTCATTTTTCTTTCAAAGTGTGATTAGTTCTACCCCTTCCTATTCCAAACTTATAAATACCTCCTTCATCCCCATTGTAACCATTAATTTCATAGTGTCTAATGTAGGCTTCCCAAACATAACTTCTTTGATTTGATAATCTTGTGGATCCAAATCTTCTATTTTTGAATTAGGAGGAGGGATAGCCACTTGTGTGAATAAATCTTTGTTATGACCACTGTTAATAAATGTTAATGTTCTTGCCTCTTTTTATGGGGACTCAAGTTTCCTTAGAACCTCAATCAATTATATCATGTCCTCTTCATCGACATTGAATTATTTCTTTTTATTTCTTATCATCTCTTTTTGCAACCATCTTGGAACTCATTCTACTAAAGTTATGCCTTTAGAGGATGAAGGAGTTTTCTCTGCTACCCCCTTTCCCTTATCACTCCTTTCTAGGGTTTTCTCTCTTTGTGATGGCTCTTCTTCTATAGTCTCTATTTCGATGGAGCCCATAGTTCTCACCTCAGTATCTTGGGAGGCTTACTAAGGATATTCAACCATTTTTCCTTCTCCATACACTTCATCAATCAATACTTGTTGAGGCTCTTCTTTCTACTCCTTTTGAACTTGTTCTTCTTCTGTACCTGGTGGCAAAGGAGTAGTAGAGCCTTTATTCACAACAACTATAACTTGTACTGGGGATGAAGGTGTAACTTCAGGCCCTTGTGATTTTGGTGGCATCTAAGTCCAATCTTCTTGTTGGGGCTCATTGGTTGGTGTATCCCTGATCTTATCCCCAATTAGTTCAGTTCCTATGGGCATGAAATCAAAATTTAACATCTGCAATATATCAATGCCCTTTACATCATGCTCATCAATCCATTGTTACATTTCATCCTCTAATGTGGTTGTTTGTAGAGGTTCTTCTAAGATTGGTGGTGGTGTAGCAATAGAACTTCTCCTCCTCTCCTATTCTATGGCTCTTGCTAGCCAATTCCTCCTACTCAAAAGTGCATTGTCCTCATCATCCTCTTCTTCATCTTCCTTAGGAATAGGTTCTAGGATTAATGGGATAGGGACTACTTTCTTGATCATCCTTTGCCTCTTCTTTATCGAAGTCTTGATCTTTCTTCCATTTTTAGGCATTGAAGAGGAATCTTGTTCTATTTGTTGAGGTGGAGAGACCTCTTGAATCTCAACTTCTATTTCCATTTGACTGGGTGCAATAGCTGGTGGTAGTTGAGGATCAACCTAGACTTGTGATGCCCCAGTATCCTCTAGTCCTTGTACATTAATTTTTTCTTGTTGCATAGGTGTTAGGATTTAACCCTCTTTTGGCTTGACTCTCTGGGGAGAACTTCTTTTCCTCTTACCTCAGCCTCCAACTTTTTAAGCTTGATAATAACCCACCAGCCTATCAAGTTTGTGGATTATTTTTGGCCTCACCGATGATTGAGCTGCAAGGTAGGGATGGTGACTTTCTTCCCTTTACCTTTGGCTGGTTGGGCTTGTATGTGGAAGATCACTATTTCAAGTATTGGATTAAGCTCAAATGGTTTCTTGATCCAATCCTACATCATTTTAATGATGTGCCTCACCCTATGGTTGATATCTAAATTTTCCTCCCTATCAACCTCAACACTCATAATAGGCCTATTACCTATCTTATCCCTATTGAATAGAGGATCCAACAACTTCTTAGAATCTTGTTGCCATATTTTCAAGGGAATTTTTATCTTTAGGGCCTTTGCTACTAAGTACAAACTCATCCTACAATAATCCCTTATTTGGACATCGTAGTTAGTTGTAGCATTCATCCAGTGATCCTTGATGGCTTCTTCATGTTGAAATGTCTTCACTACCAAATATTGTACTCTTTTGATATTATCAAAACATGGTCATGGAGAATTGTACTCTTCCAAGGGATATTGATCCCATTCACACTCAAAAGAGGAGATATCTTGCCTATGATCTATCCGAAAAGGTCTTATAACCAATGGCCAAGTCCAACATTTTTTATGTTGTTTCCTCACTCTATCATAGGCAGACAAGATTTATTGAGAGATCTCTAAGAGAACCAATCTGTCACAAGGGTACCTTGGGAGCTTCTTGAGGTTCATAGTGGTACCTTCTACTCTCAGATATGTGAATGTTCTAAATTGAATGTTGTATGCTCCTAGTATTGTTATCTATGGTATTGCATTAGTTGATAACCTCTTTGCATATTCTTCTTCTATAAATCTAATTATTGCAAAAATAAATTCATCATGCACAATTTTGTACTCTTTACTTTGCTCCAAGAGCTTCTTCTTTACCAACTATGGGTACACAATGTATGGCCATGCATTAGGATCTTACATGCTACCCTTTCTGTACAACCCTAGATATTTTTTCACTCTTGCACCCAATAGATACACCAAATACAATTTCATATAGAACTTCCTTTTGTTCTTTAAAACCACCAATATTTCATACAAATTCTCACTAAGATTAGAAGCCCAATCTAGTGGCATTTCCACTTTCCTAATTGTTTCAATGAAATGCACCAAGATGATATTCAGGTGGCCAACTATAGGAAAGCCCATAACTCTACTCAAAAGAATGATGGAGTAGCCAATGTACTTGATCATGTACCCTCTGGTCATGTCAACCTTACTAGTCTTCTTCCCCAAAGGAGTCTTCTTGATCAGGTACAAGGACTAAATGATCTTAGAGGCTTCCTCAATGTGTTCTCGGTACGACCTTTCTACTTGTTCATAGGTAAGCCTAATGAATTGATCTACCCTTAGAAGATGAAATACTTTCTCAATATTCTTTGGGTGCAAATCAAGGAAATTTTCTCTAGATACACTCTTCACCACCCTTTCTTCAAGGACCAAGTGTTTTGCAAGGATTAGAACGAGCTTTGAAGATTGCACCAACATTGAGTGTGAAGCTGTGTCTACCAGTCCAAAATGAAGGAGAGCAAAAACCATTTGTGACCTCTCAATAGGTTTGTTGCAAATCTTTAGGAATTCCCTCAAATTAGTAGTCCCCAATTCTATATCTTTAATCTTTGAGTAGTCATCCTAGAATCTTGATTTTTTTGGAATGCCTTGGAACTTGAAGACTACGGGTTTCAATGCCATTTTCTCACCCATGGAAGTTGATGAAGATGCCATTATATCTGCACAAAAAGATGTCCATTAGTCTAAGGTTGGAGAAAAATGAATTAATTGAACCCTAATACTAATATGGAGAAACTGAGAAAAAATAGATGCTCTAGAAAATACGAGAAAACCTTTTTTTTTTTAAAACCCTATTATTAAAAAAATGGTGCACTAGGTTAGGTGCGCTAATGTGCACCCAATCTAGGTTTGAGTTATTAGCCTTTTATGTTTCATAAAATGTTTTAGGTGTGCACTAGTGCACCAAATCAGGTGCACTAGTGCACACCAAGTTTGATTGCATTTAACAAACTTATCTTTGTTGTGTTTTTTCAAATTTTTGGGACACCAAGTTAGGTGTGCTAGTGCACACCAAGTTCTTTGCCCTTTTGAGTTTGTTTTATTTTTTAAGGTTTTTTATGCTTTAAGGTGTGCTACTACACACCCTACAAGGTTTTGCATTTTTTTGGGCAAATATGCTGGTTATAAGTGAAGGAAGGCACACCTATCAATGTGTGCAAGTGTGATTGAGACTTGATGTAGGATGTGAAGATGGGGTGGACTTGCTGCAACACAGAGATATGACAAAGGAGGAGCTTAAAGAGAGACAAGGGAAAGAATAGAGAGGGGGAGGGGGGGATTTATAGGCCCCTAAGGTAACCTTGGTATTGAGAGGTCTATGTCTACGCAACTACAGAGCTACACAGATGTGACTTAGAACACTTATTTCACTATCTTGGTGCATTAGCACACCTATTTAGGTATGCTAGTGCACTTTTTTTGAGAAAAAAAACTCCTCACTCACAATCTTCTAATTTTTGTCAACTTTGTTTTCATGTCTAGACCTAGATGTGAACTAGGGCATTAGATTAAACCTAAAAATGACTCAAATCCTAGATTAGGAGTCCAAAAGTCCAAAAATAAAGTAGGGGGTCCCCATTTCTGCTAGGAAATGGGGCATGCATTATGGAACCACAACAAGAGATAGCCCATGGAGCCCTATATATGTAGATATTGAGGCCAATTGACCTAGACAATTCTAGGGAAGACTGAGCAGTGGAGAGGTCGATTGGATGGCCTAGTAGTAGTAGTATGGAAATTGTGGAGGGAGATAGAGGCCTGAGATGATTCACCTCGAGAGATGGGATATATTTTCACATCTTGACCACTGATAGGTCACTCTATGTAGGTCATTGAGAGGTTCCCACTGACACAAGTGTGGAAATAGTATAGTTGGCCATAGGATATATCAAAGGAGTATTTCTTGTACATCAGCTAGCTATAGATGTAGATCAAGGGTGGTTAGTGAGATTAGACCTAGGAAAGTTGATGATCAATGTGTGTACCATAATGGAAATCTAGTGGGATTACTTACTAGTGGTAGAAAATAGGGGGATGACTCTAGCTTATCAAACACACTTTATGAGTCATCCCTTCCCTTGGTTCATATATCCAATGGGGATGGTCATACTAATACAACCAGTACAAGTAGCATAGGCACCATTATAGTAGCCACAATAGGAGAGAGTTAGGTAGAGGACACACCAGGTACCTATTCCTTCTTAGTAGATGAGACTAGACCTAGATGTTGGTGGTAGTGGTATAGGACAAAGACATCCTCAAGGTGAGATGAGCACCCTACGAGCCATCAGAGGAGACACCCAAAGACCATGCATAGAGGCAAAGCATCCAGTTGATTAGGTAGAGTAGGGGTGGTTGATGAGGAGATGTAGGATAAGCCTATTGGGCCATAGGGCAGAGATATCCTAGCACAAACCTAGGTGGCCCTTAGGAGATCAAGAGATAGGGTGTAGATAGCACAATAGCAGTTGGGGGAGATGATCGTATAGCTCATTTTGAGAGAAAGATGGATTGTAGAGTGGGATCACATGATCCAAAGCTTATGATGGTAGTTGGAGTGGGAGGCTCAAAGATTAGAGCAGCAGTAAGATGAGATCTAGTTGTAGTCAGCAAGAGTGGCTTATTATTATGCAACATATGTCATGGTAGTCCCAGATGAGGTGGAGTGGGTGCTTGAGTTTTTATAGTATGCATGAGATTCATGGGGTGCACAGCCTCCAACAAGATTACATATGCCTCCTCCTCCTCCACTTACAGTGAGAGGTGAGGGGGAAGGAGAGACTTAGCTCATTTTGTTCCAATTTTTATCTAGCTATGTATTGATTAGTGTGTTGGTATCATTTTGAGATCAACAGTGCTCTAGTAGCATTCAATGTTGCATCAATGTACACTTTTAACTACATATATATATATACATACATATATATACATATATATACATATACATATATATATACATATATATATATACATATATACATATATATACATATATATATACATATATATATACATATATATATGTATATATATGTATATGTATATATATGTATATATATATATGTATATATATATATATATGTATATGTATATGTATATGTATATATGTATATATATATATGTATATATGTATATATATATACATATATATATATACACACACATATATATATACATATATATATACACACACACACACATATATATATATATATATGAGATATTTTGATTCAAGTACCATTTTCATATGTCATCTTTCTCTCTTTTTAGTTTTTAGTATATGAGATGTTTTTATGCTATGATTATGAATATAAAGTTGATGTGATGTATGAATATAGCATAGATGTATAAATGTACTGTAGATGAGATGAATCATGAAATTATGTATGAAATGAAAAATGTGAATGAACTAACATCCCATGCAGTGTTCCATTTTGTTGATAGTGACAGGTATCCCATGAAGATCAAGAGGGTGAATCCAAAAGATTTAATGTTTGTGCAGCCATTAATAAATGTGATACTTTGAAGAAGCCAACAATCTCTCATCACAAAGGATGCAAGTAGATTAGTGATCAGACCATGTGCTTATGCAATGCAACCCTATGCTAGATGCAACCCTAAGTCTGATGCAAACCTAAGTCTAGTTACCAAGCTTCAAAAATTATCATCATTGAGCATGTAGCAAAATCCAAAATGTCATGCAATTCCCACTAACATTGTAATCATAGGAATATGAATAGGACATATGTTCTAGTTTTTTCAGAATTAAATGTAAGCATTCAAGGCACAAGAAACTAGAATGACTAGAACATTTGTCCCTTTTGATGTAGCAAGTTGACATAAGCATTAGAGCATAAACTATAGGATGAATAGAATTTTTTTGTGTACAAACACACCAGACACATGAAAGATCCTTCTTATGCTAAGTAATCAATAAGTATTATGTCCACAATGACCCTTGCATTTGTAACCTAAGACAAAAGTGTGCTATGTATACTTGTAGTGACACATACATTCACTTAGTAGGACAAGTATCAATATTTACTATAGCATAGAGAATTCACTCAAACAAGCAAGGAAAAGAACCAATCCAAATGAAATGTGCATATAAAAGGAGTTGAGGTACACACGGCCATCCAATACAAGATGAAGGCTCTTATAGTGGACACCCCTATTATATGGATGTTCCAGATCATTGGAACTAAACCATCAAATAGAATGCAAAGAAAAGATCATGTCCCCAGTCCTCACTTCTCTAGTTGAAAGTGGCATCATTGAGTTTCTCAAAGAGACATCATAAAGTAAAAAACTAAACAAGCAAAGAAAAGTTCAACATATAGCAATCAAGTTCATCATTTCAAATTCATTTTCTATTTTATAGGATTGATGTCAAGTGTTAAGTTCAAAACATATATGAAAGAAATCTCTTCAGTAGGCTAACAATAGTAGACAGATGCACTTAGAACAACTAGTGACTGAAGTCAAAGAGGAATCTTTAATAAGAAGAACCTTAGTAAGAAACTAAGAGACAGTAGATAGACATAGTTAGAATAATTGGTGACTGATGCAAGAGAGATCTTCCATGAGAGGAATCTCAAAAGTGACACAAGCGATAGTAGGTAGATGTAATTAGAAAAATTGGTAACTAATGTGAGAGATGTTCTATGAATGGAATCTCTAAAGTGACACAAGCAACAATAGGCAGACACAATTAGAATAACCGGTGACTAATGTGAGAGATTTTCCATGAAAAGAACCTCTAAAGTGACACAAGCAACAGTAGGTAGACATAGTTAGAACAGCTGGTGACTAACATGAGAGATGTTTCGTGAAAGGAATCTCTAAAGTGACATAAGAGACAGTAGGAAAATGTAGTTAGAACAATTGGTGAGTGACATGAGAGATTCCTATGACACTGTAGGGTGTTTCCCCTGAGTTATGACAAGATTCAATCCGTGGATACATGAGCGAAAGTAGAAAACTAAAGTAGGAAAGAAACTATACAAGAGCCAGAAGATGCACTATAAGATATATCATTTAGAACAAGAGGCACCTATTTACCAATTTTTCACCTCCTTGGTAGAGATTCTTTCTTTGCTACCATGATGCCTATTTACCAGGTTTTCATCAATGGCATTTCTTTTGCTTTTCATTTTTTTTGTACTTTTTTTATTTTTTGTATTTTTCCATTTTTTTGTATTACCAAGGTTCCTATTGCTAGGTTTTCACCAAGATAATGATTTTTTTTTTAGGACTTTTTGCAAGTTTTAGATTTTTTCAAGATATTTAAGTATATACAAAGAGCTTCTAAAATCAAATCAGCTATAGAACCACTTTAGATGGAGAGTGTTGATGGGCTCTTTGAGCACCTCTCCCTCAACTGTAGAAAGTTGGTAAGCACCAGATCCAAACACCACAATAACAACATGTGGACCAAGCCAATTGGGTTCAAACTTCCCCTTTCATACCTATCGTTGTTGATTCTTAGGGTTTTCTCTTAGGACAAGATCACCCATCTAGAAATTATGTGGCTTGACTTTCTTATTGTAGCTTCTAGACATATATTGTTGATAGGCTCATAGATCATTGTATGCCACTTATCAACATTCATCTAACAATTCTAGCTCTTGAAGCCTAGATATTCTATAGTCATCATCAATAATGAGGCCCTTATAAAGCTAAATTAATCTAAAGGTGCTAGTCCCTTCTAGATTTGTTAACTTTGTGATGCAAGATCTTAAGGATCACCTTGTTGGATTCCTCTACTTGGCCATTACCCTAGGGGTATTAAATAGAAGACTAATGTTGTTTGATTCTAAACTTTTGGCACAATTCCTTAAGATCCTTGTTTTTGAACTTTCCACCATTGTCAACAATAATGGAGGAAGGTACACCATATTTCCATATGATGTAATTCATAATGAAAAGAGCTATAGTTTTGCCATTTTCTATAGAGAGAGGGGCTGCCTCTACCCATTTAGTGAAGTAGATTATAGTTGTAATGATGAACTTGTGTCTATTTGAAGAGGATAAGTGAATCAAACCCACAAGATCAAAGGCCTATTATTGGAATGGTCATAGTGTAATAGATGGAATTAGCTCACTGGCTAGAGTTTGAATTAGATTCCCATAGAGTTGGCATTGTTTGCAGGAATTGGTGAATTTGATTGCCTCTTACTCCATATTCAACCAATAGTAACCAACTCTAATAAGTTTACAAGCTAGTGTCAAGCCGTTAGAGTGAGATTTTCAAATTCCCTCATGCACATCAATTAATCTATTTTTGGCCTCATCGAGTTCTAGAAACCTAAGGAGTGTTCCATTGAGACCTCTCCTAAACAAGTCGTCAACAATAATAACATATTGTGAAGCATTGTGAATAAGGTGAAATTTTTCATTTTGGGTTAGACTATCCAAAATTGTTTGGTCATGGAAGTAATAGTATATATGGTGGTAGAGAGATGAGTAGTACCCTACAATAGAATAGATCATCTAAGATTTAGGGGAGTTATAGGCAAGGTAGAGTAACACTTCCACTAAGAACTCATGTCAAAGATCATTCTCTAGAATTTGTAATAAGGAAGAAAGAGTGGCCATGGCATCAACCGCTTTGTTGTTTGCTTGAGGAACTTGTTGGAAAGTTATATGAGCAAAGTATTTCTTCAAGTCATCCACCATGCATTTATAAGGGATCAATTTCTCATCCTTTGTCTGATATACATCATTGACCTGGCTGATTATGAGCTATGAATCACCAAAGATGTTCAATTAATCCACTCTCCATTCCACTGCAATCTTCATGCCATTAATTAGAGCTTCATTTTCTACAATGTTGTTTGTACAAGGAAATAGAATCTTGTATGCCTTAGGCAATGAATACTTCTATAGTGTTATAAACAATAGCCTGGCACTAGATCCCTATTGTTTGAAGGAACCGTCAAAGAACATCACCCAAGTTTGGTGTGTAAGAATTAGAATTGATTCATTAGAAAAGTCAATGTTTAGTAGAAGAAGACTCTGCATTGGTGCCTCTTCTAATTGATCAACAATCAATTTTCCTTTGATAGCCTTTCATTCAACATACTAAATGTCAAATTCACTTAGTATCATAACCCACTTAGCTAACCTTCATATTAGAGCTACCTTGTTGAGTAAGTATTTTAGTAGATCAATTTTAGTAACCAATCATGTAGTATGAGTGAGCATGTAGTATCTTAACTTTTGGGAAGCAAAGATGACTACTTAGCAAGATTTCTCAATGATATGATAATTCATGTCATAAGAAACCAGTGTGCAACTCAAATAGTAGATAGCTCTTTCTTTGGTATCATTATCTTCTTGAGCTAGCAAGTTACCAAGAGATGACTCTCTTATTGAGATGTACAAAATCAAAGGCTTCCCATAGATAGAAGATATTAGGATCAGTGGATTAGCAAGGTATTTCTTTATCTATGTTAGGATCTAATCATAGTCTTGACTCTAATTATATTTCACACTTTTATGTAGATTCATAGTAAAAGGTCGTGATCTATCTGCTAGCTGTGAGATGAATCTACGAATGGATTGAAGTCTTTCTTGTAAGCCCCTCATCTGAATGATACTATGGGGTGTAGGCATGTCCATGATTGCTTGAAATTTCTCTAGATCAACCTCAATTAATTTTTTAGACACAATGTAACCAAGTAGTTTCCCAAATGTTACACCAAATGCACATTTCTTGGGGTTGAGTCTCAGACTAAATTTCTTTGTACAATCCAATATAGGTCCCAAATCTTGAAGGTGAGTGTTGAATTTTTTGCTCTTAACCAGAGTATCATCAGCATATCCTTCCATTGTTTTATGCATCATGTCATGAAAAATTGTAGAAACTACCCTCTAATATGTGGTACCATCATTTTTAAGACCAAATGGAATCACATTCCAATAGAAGATTCCCCATGCACAAGTGAAAGTAGTCTTTTCCTAATCTTCAATTTTGATCTAATTATAACTAGAAAATCTATCCATGAGTGAGTACATCTCATATCCTATTGTCATGTCCACTATCATATCAATGTTAGGGAGTGGAAAATCATCCTTCAGACATGCTAAGTTTAGATCTGAAAAATCTATATAGACTCTGAAGATTTTTTGTGCTTGGAGAGTAGGACGATGTTGGATATCCATTTAGTGTAATCAATAACACAAATGAAACCAATTTTTAGAAGCTTTTCCAATTTAACTTTGACTATTAATGCAACATGGGGATGCATTTTCCTAAGTTTCTATTTGACTAGTTTAACTTCTAGCATAATAGATAGATGGTGCATTGTGAGGTCAAGATTCAAGCTTGGGATGTCTAAGTATGTCCATGCAAAATTTATCTTTTTCTCTTGGAAGAAGGCAATGAATTCCTCTTTTTCTTCTAGAGATAGTGGTTGTGCAAGATGTATCATGTGAGGATGTTCCTCTATTCCCAAGTTGATCAAGTGTGTTGGCTCTATCAACATTGATGATCTTTCTTAAAAATGACTAGGAAGTGCATCAAATATCTCATCTGTAGGTGCTTCGAAGTGGTTTTTACCTTTGGATGTGTCTTTCATTTTTACTATTTTTAGGTTTTGACACTACCACTAATTGGACCTTCTATTTCATTTCTTTTTGATTATTTGACAGAGATATTTGATGTCAACTTCAATCATGTTGATGCTTTATTTGCTAGTGGAAGATGTTAAAGGTTTGACAACATTTAAGTAGTAGGAAAGAGCATAGTCATTCTAGAATGTAGGGACTTCACTAGATGCATTGGAATTCCATTCTATAAGCTTGAGATAGGTGAGTAAAAGAGATGTGGTGTTATAATCATCAAATTCTTGTACAAGAAATTTGAGACCTAGAGCGGCTTCATCCACAAGTATGTTTGAACACCTTTGAGCACTAATATCATTAATCAAAGACTTGATGATACTAGTTGGACGATACTCATCTGACCTAACCCTAGATGATTCACCTAATTTGAGTTAATTTTCATAAGCATGAACTTGATCTATGTATTTTTTTTAGTTGCATCTGAGAGAGAGTCAAATTCATACTCTCGAGAATCTACACTACATGGAGACAGGCTATAGAATTCCCCAACAGTGATAGGGATAAATTCTCCTTTATCATTTGTATTTTTACAATGGTACTCAATGACTAAAGCATGACTACACTCTCCTTTTTCTTGTTGGATATGGGGAGAATCAGTAGTGTCATTCGAAGAATCACTATCACTATCTATAATGGTGACATGTGGTACAAAGTCATCTGGTTCTATGAAGAGTTTAGCAAGATCATTAGGAATTGGATAAGGAAAAGGATCCTCATCACCAGTGGTGTCATCATGGTCATCAGACTCAACTTGTGACTCATGTTCAGATGAACTCTCAGGTTCTAGTATAAATTTGTTAATCCCTAGATGGAAGGGGATCTTCTTGAGGCCTAGAGAAAATGTATCTTGATTCCTTCTAGCTATCACTTTGATAGGATCAACCAAACCATTTTTGTTATGTCCAATAGGACCATTCCCCTTGTAGCCAAAGTGTTTCATGAGTTTTAGACCTGGACCATACTTTTTAAGAGTAATGTTGCAAGATTTTTATGTGAAGTCAACTAGAGTTTCCTCTTTGTATATCCAAGAAGCAATGGCTCTATTTTCATCTTCCTCTTTGAGAGGTACAGTAGCTTTGACAAACATACCATCATATTTAGTTTGAGCTGATAGTGCAAAAGGTCTCTTCCTTTTAGATGGTCTCCCATATTGATGAGAGACTCTGGAAGAGATGTTAGAGACAAAACTAGTTCTATGGTATTCACCCATTCCAGTTTCTTTTAGCTTGAGTGATTGCTCGGTTTGTTTCAGCCTACCATTATAATATTCTATAGATTCCCTCTTAGCAAGTAGAATATTTTAGTAGATTTCACCATGTTACAATTATATCTAGTATTTGTAGGTATGGTGACTTCAAAGCCATGAAATGAGAACTTTACCCATTGATGGTAAGTTGAGGGTACAACTCACATTTCATGTATCCATGGTCTCCCTAGTAGGATGTTGTATGCCAATAGGATATCAAGGACTTGACAAGTGACGTCTCTTTCAACAAGACCAACTTAGAGAGGCAACACAATAGACATAAAGATTTGGGCTCAACTTTGTCATATGCCTTAACAGTTATCCTATGATGAGGATCGATGGAGTCTTCAGAATAGCCCAATTTCCTAAAAAAAAGTAGTGGAGATAATGTTTAGACCAGCACTATTGTCAATGAGCACATGGTGAACATGCCTCTAGTGTATCATGACTTCAATGTGTAATAGTTGATTGTGTGGATGACTCAATGAATTATCGTCCTCCTCAGAGAAGGAAATATAGTGAGGGGAGGTCAAATAATCTACCATTGATTGGAACCTATCAAGATCAAGACCTTGAGGTACATTTTCCTCAATGAGGGCTTTTTTGAGAACCTTCCTATGAGCAAGCAAGATTTTGATCAATTCAAAGATCATGATTTGAGAATTTTTTCATTGTAATTGGTTGAGGATACTATAGCTAGTAGTTGTAGAAGTTTTTTCAAGTTTTGTGCCTTTGCAAAATGGACTGGCAAGGGGTTTGTCTTTGTTTTTTTCTAGCTCAAGAGTAGAAGGTGTGGGTCTTTTGAGTATTAACTTAGCACAAGAACATGTAATAGCATTGGCACAATAATGTGATGGTTCATTTTCAGATGTATTAGAAGTATGGATTCTTAAGATAAATGGTGTCTTAGGTTTAGGGTTATCTTGTTTTCCCTTGATGGTGATAACATCGCAATACTCAAAATACATAGGTTCAACCATGTTGATTACATTGTTGTCATTAGAGTATGTATAGTTGACCTTGTTATGAAGTTTTTGTTTCAATTTTTCTTCATTTTCCATAAGATGGGAATGGCTCCTTGAAAGCCTTTTGATCTAAGTTCTTGGTATGTCCATCCACAACAATGTCACCATCGTCAATTCAGTCTTGAACTTTATGATGGAGGTTAATGAAATTGCTAGTTTTGTGACTTTTGTTTTGATGGTACTTGCAAAATGTAGTTTTGTTTGACCATGCAGGTCATGGTTGTGGATCATAAGGATGAGAGTTATCCAATGGAGAAATGAACTTGTTTTATAGCAAGGTCTTGTAGACCACATCCAAAGGTCACCAAGAGGTGTATATTCTTATTTTTGGCATGTAACCCAAGATGAGCTCTTAGGTTTTTTTCTGTGCATCTTGTTGTCAATAAAAGGTTTCTCAATGTTCTTGGATTCTTTGAGATTGTTTTTAAGATTGAATGTTGCTTTAGCAGGTTTACGAGTAATGTTGTCAACAACTCCGTCATGCACAACCTCTCAATTATTTTTCACATTTTTAGATTTATCCTTATTAGAGGTTGATCCTTGTTTGGTTTCCTTTTGAAGGGTGATTTCACCCTTTTTGACCATGAATTCTTCCATGCAGATAGCTTATGTGACCATGTCTTCAAAGTTGTGTGGACCTTGGAGTTGAACTCTATACCCAAAATCAAGCAGAAGATTATCCATAAAGATATAAAGTTTTTCCATTTTAGGAATCTTTCATGAATATTTGGTGTAAATTTGTCTCCATCTCTAAAGGAATGTGAAGGTTCCCCAACTTTCTATTTAAGGTTACACAAGTCCTGTATGTTAACTGGGTTTTGTATGTTATGTGTGTATTGGTGGACAAACAAGTTAGCAATCTCATCAAACATTTTGATACCAATAGGAAAGTGTGAAAACCATTCCATGGCTTGACCACATAGACTTCATGGAAATAGATGCATTAGATATATCTAATCATGCATAAATTCCATAAACAAGGCACCAAATTCCCACAAATGATCTTGGGGATTGGAAGTTTTGAAGTATTTATCATACTTAGGTAACTCAACTCCTCTTGGAAAACGAGGCATGTCTATACTCTTGTCAAAAGGAAATGGACAAAGAGTGTCTAAGGTGTATTTTTTTGTAGGCTTATCTTTTTCACGCATCAATTGGGATAACTATTCTTGCATGATTTTCAATTATTTTTGTAACTTAGAAATTTTAGTTTCCTCTTTAGGTGTAACGATTGTTTTGACATTAAAGTGATGAGATAGCTTGGCTCCCTCTTGAGAAAGTTTGAGAAAGTATTTATCTTTCTCTTCATTAAGAAAGATTTCCATGAATTTCTAGAAATGTTTATCCTTATGACATCTTTGGGAAGTATGACCTCATTTTCCTCATTCTCATCAGTAAAAGGGTCTTTATGTCTTTCATTCCTTTGTTGATCTTGTTCTCTACCATGTTTTCTATTTTCTTGGTCTTGATCAGCCATTTGAGGAATGTGATAAGATCCAGTGTATGTTGGTTGAAAAGGTCATCTGAATAAGAATTCAGTTATGTTTTTTGGAGATGTGTGACCTTTACTAGTTTTAGGATCCTCTTGATAAGAGTGATTCCTAGTTTGTTGTAAGTTTATGGAAAATGTTCTCTAAACATGAGGTGATATGACTAGTGAAGGAGATCGTAAAGATTCCTCGCAAGATGTTCTTGATATAGACTGTGTATAAGCTAAGAAGTGGCCACTACCACAATTGTGACCTTTAGCTCTACCTCATCTAAGTCTAAGGGGATAAAACATGTTTCCACTTCTTGTTGCCACATTCATAGACAATGACAAAAAGAAAAAGCCTAGACAAGGACCATGCTAGAACGTAGCCTCAAAGTGAGATAAGAATTTTGTATACTTGGGTATGAGTCATCTAAGTAATGGCTAGAATAGCCAAGTTTTATGACTATCATGATACCAAGTATGATGAACACAAAAAAATAGAATAAGATAAACAAGTGAGGATACTAGTTCATGTGTAGGTCACAAGTTTTCAAGTAAGCAAGAAGTCACTATTTGACGTTGCTTGTACATAGAAAAGTGGTAAAATGTTGTAGATGCAGATTAGATTGAGAGCAAAGATAGCTCTAACATATTAGTTTAACAATTTTTAGGACAAGATCCTACATGAGGATTCTTAGGAAACTACGCAAGAAAACACAAAGAACCAGGCAAAGATTCAAAACAATAATTTTTAATCAATTTCTTCACATGAGGACTTGCACAAAGTCACATGAGGAGTTGATAGTTTGACTAAAAAGGTAGAATTTTGGCATAAAAATACAATGTTTTGCAAAATCTCGCATGGAGATTCGCAGGAAGCCAAATGAGGACTTGCACAAAGTCATGTGAGAAAGTGTTGATAGGGTGTTTTCCCACACAAAAATTCATAGAACTGGGCATGAGAATCTGGAGAGATTGATAGTTTTTTATTGGATTTAAAGTGATTTTTACTTTTTTCAATAGTTCTAGATAGATGTTTAATTGTGTTGAAAAGTTTCAGACAAACATCAACATAGTTTGCAAGTTTATGACATTATTTTGGTATTCCAATAAGTAGTTGTTCTCAAACATAGGAAGCAAGCAATAGTCACAAACAATCCAATTGAGGGAAAAGCAACTCAGAGGAACAGGGGAATCTTGACCTTTAGTTTGTTTGATAGATTTGGACAAGTTTAAAGAATTGAAAAAGACAAACTTTATCCCTAAAACCAAAAATAGTAGAGGAAGTAAAACCTTTGTCTCATGACTTATGTGCATGCATTCACCTCACACAGTTGTGTCACCCCACTAGAGGGCACCCATTTTTTTGGTGTATTCCAAGGACTCAATAACATATACACTAAATGAACACCCTTGTAGTAGGGGTCAAGTGCATATACCACCTTATAGTGTCTAGGCACATGCCTATTGTGAGTATCTATAGAAGAGATTCTTCCCCCTCCTTGAAAAATGATTATGCCCTCTTTTGGAGGTGAATTGGGTAGCAACTAACTAAGAGGTTTTTACTTGGCTTCCATTTATATTAACACCTAGTGGCTTCACTAGTGATGTTGAGACCAGCAACCCACACCAGCATCTGTAAGTGCACACACTTAACTAGCAAGACTGGGGCCAATGTCAGCTAGTGTAGTTTATATAGCCTCTTCTTGATATGTGATATAAGAATGAAGAAGAGAAAATTAACATGGCTTTGGAGTCTTTCTCTCAACAAAGCTTCTCTATTATAGTAAGTTGGAATCTTCAGTGTAAGGAGTGTTCTCACTTGGGTCATTCTCAGAGGTTGGATCACTCCAATAGCCCCTCTAAAAGGTGGACTCAGACTAGTGATTCAAATCTAAGGGTCCAAGTTTTTGATTTCCCTCAAAAGGAAAGAGCATACTCCTCTACCTCATCACCTTTCCAAAATACACAAGACATATTCATCACCGAGTTAGCTCATCAATCCTAACTTGTCCTTTCTCAAAATTTTGATTTCCTAAAAGGAAATCATCATCCCTTCATAGAAAAGACTCATATAGGAGAACCACTAACTTTCTTGTCTCCCTCAAGTACCATCTTTCAAAGGTGTCTAGGTTTTTGATTTACTCTTGGACATCACTTCCAAGTAGTAGAGAGCATACTCCCCTATTCCCTTGTCTTGCACCCTATGAAGTTCACAAGCCCTATTTAGACTATGTGTAAGAAAGCAATAAAAGAAAACACAATGTTTATGTTGGTTTGAAATGATTTCTTTGACAATGTCCTACAATCAAACCATCAGTACTTTTTTAGATGTTTGTGATAAGGTGTCTTTAAAAAACATCCTACATACCACTATTAAGCTATTTAAAATCAATAATTAGAAATGAAATGCTTTACAAGCCACTCTTAGTTGAAACATGATGATAAAACTGAATCCAAAAAACTATATTTTGCATTTATTGATGTAGAATTTTGTGCAAAATCCTACATTAGCTTGCACAAGAAAATGGTGTATACCATATGAGAAATTTTTCATTTATACAGCTTTTCACTACTGAAAGGGGAGAAATCTTAGTTTCTTTACACAATAATGAAATTTTTTGCACGAGAATCTAGAATACTATATGGACGACAGTGATAGAGTACTAAAAAATGCAAAAAAATAGAACAAATGATGACATAAATTTGATTTCTCAGCCCCATGGTGGGCGCTACAAATATATGTGAGAAATGTGGGCCTCAATCTTTCTACATAGTTCAACATGATCATTATATGCAAAACTATCCTAGAATGAACATTGAGTTGTTCATTTGAAATAATTTGGCAAATCAATCTATTTCCTCCTAACTGGATGGATTATGATATTGCTCTCAGAATGAGGAGCTAGCAACCAAACCTCTAGTATGAAGTATTTGATTAAGCTATATGAGAATACAATGTTATACTAGATTAGATGCAATTAATCTATGAATAAAGGAAAGCAAATTATACTATATGTATGCATTTTAACACTAAGATGATATTATAATGCAAGAGATTTAAGCTACAAATATATGAGTAAATAAATAGATATTTCAGCATAAGTTCAATGCAAAATCAATCCAACCTCTATAATGAGGAATTGAAGGCTCCTTAAATAGAATCCTAGAATTGATTGATGATTGAGATCAACTAGAATGAATGGTCAAGATCTAAAATAAGATTCAATTAAAATGAAAAATTTCTTGTGCAGATGAAGTTAACTAATTCAAATCTGAGTCTGATGGAGACTTAACTGATTCTCTTCTAAGTGTGAGAAAGAGTTAACTAAGTTAATTCTATTTTGAGTTCTAGTTCACTTAGAATTTCCATTTCTAAACTGAAGAGAAGATTTTGGAGAAGATATTTAATTTAATAAAATAGAATATGACCTCATAAATTCATAATCTTAATTGATTGAATAATTAAACTCAATAATTAAAATGAGGATATTATCTTATTAAATTAAATACATTCAATTCCTTTGTACATTAGCTAAAGAAGTAATTTTAATTTAGTTAAAGTATGAACACTTATAATTAAATTAAACTTAATTAGTAGGTTTAATGTAGCTAATTTGAGTCAATGCTTAGGAATTAAATACAGAGTGTGGTTAATGTAGATTAGGGTTTTTTACATTTGACACTTAGGTCAAGTAGCAAGTATCAGAATTAGAATTGCCTAGTAAAATAGGACCTAGGATTGATTAAATAGACCAGAATTGGTTTAGCATGGCAATGTGCCAATTTTGGGGTATTACACTAGGCTACTATTAATTGAATGGTGCTCATATTTTTGCATCATTTCTTGGGTCTTTGGCAGGTATGCAATGGCCATTGGATTTGGGCACTTATTGGGAGAATTTTAAAGTGCATCTCAGCCATCTATTTGACATAAAGAGATATTGGATCTACAATTGTGTTTTATTCTTCTATTGAGGAGATTTCTTGCAGCATCTAGGCCATCTATTTCAGAATAAAGATCTACATCGATGGCTTATCTTATTGCGGGCAAATCAGATTTATTCCATGTAGGTCAACTCTACATTTTCATGGCAGGTTAACATTGCATGTTATCCCATCCTACATTTTTTAGGAGAGATATTTTTTATCCCATGTGGAGAACTGACAAGTGGCACTTGGGTATTGGTGAGAAACAAGGTAAAGTGATAAAACCAAACATTGAAATATCTCTAGCCTTCATATATTCTGAAGATTTGAAATTTTTTAGATAAATTTGGGATAAAATGTAAAGTTTAGACTTTATTAAAATGTTAAATACTTTCAACATTTAAATGGTCTTTTCATGGCCTAGAGACATAATTTTCAAATGCACACAGAGGGGCAATTTTTATTAGAAATACATAGTGTAGTATACCATTGGAATCATGAGGAGACAAGCCTCCCAAAATTGCAATCAAAAAATGTACAAGTTTTCAATGGTATGAGCTACAAGGATATTTTTTAAATGGGGATGTTCTCAATAGAATGAGAAATTTTCATGATGAAGCATCAAATTCAATTAGAGAGCAAACATTGGAGTTTTTTGGCTTTGCATTTAGAGGAAAATATTTTTGAGAAGTTTCTTTTGCCTCTAAAGTCATTTTGGAAGGTGTTTTTTCCCTTGTTTTAACATCAAATCTAGCATACTTTTTAGTTGCATTCTCCATCATTCTAAAGATATTTTCAAGCATTCTTCAGCAACAAGTAAAAGATCTTATTTTTAGTTATAGAAAGAAGGTAGACAGAAGTTTTGCATCAACAAATGAAAGCTTTTCAAGTGGATAAATGGCAACATCTGATCTAATCTAGGATTGCTTCCAATCTTTATATTCTCTTCTCTTCTCTTTCTTTAGGGTTCTAGTTTTTATTGTGAGGCCATAGGGTTCCAATTTTTACTGTGAGACCATAGGGTTCCAATTTTTACTATGAGACCATAAGGTTCTAGTTTCTTGGACATTTTTTCACTGCTATGATACCACAAGGATGGCTCTAGTTAGGTTGAAATTTCTTTCATGACCGTGATACCATTTTCTTTAGCATGTCTCTTTGTTATGAATACTAGTTGTAATTTCTTATAAGAAAATAGATTATACAGTCCATTTTTGTGTATATTCTGAGTTTTGGCATATACCATGATGTACTAGTTTCAAGGAGATTTATACTAAGTTTAATTTTCTTAGTTTCATTATGATTCTCATCTCCTTCCTCTGTTCTCTGCAATGTTTTGTGTTTAAGAACAAAGATTTTAAACTCATTTGCAATCCCTTAAAGTTGTACGTCTAGATAGGCTTTCTATCTAAACAAAGAGCCAAGTAAATGCTTATTTACCTTGATAGGGTTGCAAGTTTCACCAGGATGATATCACAATAAGTATATGAGTTTTTATGAGGATGGATGTTTATTTACAAGGTGAATAAATAGATTAGATACTTAAATAGATGAGTATATGTTAGGTATCCATGTGTATGTTTTGACTTAGCTTATGTCCAATCCATAAGGGACTGATTAGCTAGGAGATTGCATGTGTTTTCTTTTGCATACTTGGGTTGTGCTAATAGTCAACATCATTAATCAAAATATTTTCCCTTTCATGTTGAAGAGCTGAAAAGAATTTCGCTCACTCAGCTTGTGGATTTCATAGAATTTTCAATTTGCTACTACACATCTTTGTAATTGCATGAGTATAGGAGAAATAAGGGTTTTATCTGCTTTGTTTAGATTTAGTGTATGCTTTTGAACAACTAGTACCCTACAAAGAATCTATAGGTATACCCACCTAGGTTTTATAGAGCCTAAATTAGAAGAAGGTTCTAGCCTTATAGTGTGCCCAATGTTTGAAAGGGTATGTTGTAGATGGGAAGAAGTTGCCCCTAGATGTATCATATTCTCATTGGGATAATTTGAAGATTCATCATCCTCAACATTCACATCACATGCATCCTTTTTGAATTCTCTAGGGATAATGCCTTTTATTTCCTATATGGTGGTGTTAGAAATAAGGATTGTGGGTGTTTGAGGATCTTCTCCTCTCAACAACTCTTCAAGGGTATATAGATATTCTTCTTCTTCTTCTTCTTTAAAGGGAAAATTGAATCCCCCTAGTTGCTCCATCTGTTGGATATGATCCTTTTCTTTGGTAGGCTTCTCTCCTTGGGCTTACACCTCCTTTCCTTGGGATACACCTTTAACATGGGCTTCTATAGCATGAGGAGAAATAGGAGGTGGATTGGGAGACTTAGGAGATGGAGATCTCCACTCAGGATCTTCTATTGTGAATGCTTTCATACTTGGGACTACAGCTATATTGGAATCAATAATTTTTTCTCTCAATCTCCTTCACGGATATATCCTTAAACTAGTTTGAGTTTTAGGTTCCTTTTTTTTCTCACTAATAGGGGCTCAAGGGCAAGGGCCCAAAAGAGGAGAGTGGGCTAAAATATAACACATTGATGATGTAGATTATTTATTCTTAAAATAGTAGGCAACTAAATGAGAATTCTCTCAAAAAAGGGTACCCTACAATTCTATAGGCCTACTATTCTATGGGGCCTATGGGTAGGCAAAGGTTCATTGAGAGTCAAAGAGGAGGACCCAAGAAGAATAGTATTCACTTTGTTTGTATGAGTTTAGAGGTTAAAAGATGCAAAGGGAGTTACCACCTACAATTCTATGAACAAGAATGATAGGTGATGGGAAATTGATTTTTGGCCCTGCCTACTAGAAAATGTCAAGGGGCTATGGTTCATAGATTTTATACATAACATGTAGAGTTCAGAATAATCTAATAGGGGTGATTTCCTATAGATAGTAGGGCACCTTTCAATATATGGGTGCCTCGAGCTATAGTAGGCTAGGTATGTTACATATAGAGGATGGAAACAAAGATAGAAGAGAAATCAAGGATAGAGAAAGATCAACTACTCATCATCCATCTGCCTCATATCTCAGAATAATATAGAATAGAGCCAAAAGTTGAATATTTGAGGGGCCACCTCGCATCTACCTCACTAAAATTATCAAAGCCAAATATAGGTTGGGACCACTGAGTGCCTACTTGAATATAGGGTAGGGTCACCTCATCCTAGAAATTGAAAACTCAAAAAGATGTGATTGTCCCTTGCTTTAGAATAGAATACTAGGGCAACCATAAAAGGTAAGGTCTTCCAATAATAGAAGAGTAGGGAAGGAAAGGAAGTGAAATTTAAATTAGCCAGGTCAAATAATAAATCATTACACATCATGGGGGAATTATATAGAGGGGGTGGGCTATTATTGTAGGAAAGTTCAAGTGAATAATAATATAATACGGTGAGAAAGGAAGAGCGATAGAATAGTAGGGCCTCTTTTCATTAAACTATTCATAATTTTAGCTGGTCACCATAGAATAGTAGGGCCCAATAAGAGCACTATGCAAATTGTAGCCCGACAGCCTCATTTCTTTCACAAAATAAATTGTCACCCCCTTATGTTCCTTTCGCCTCATTCTGTACTACCTATGATAAGAAGTTCCACATTAGAAACTTATTAGTATTAACACTTTCTTTACATAAAATCTATAGGGGCAGCCCAGAGGAGAAAAAAATCACAATCATTATCACCAAAGAGTGCACTCAAACAATATTGTGAAACTTATTTGAGTACATTCACATTATGATTACCAGCAAAGAGAAGAGTAATAATTTCCATGTAGCTATTCAATGTCCCTTTAGAATAGTAGGGCCTCAAGATACACAACCCTTTCCTAAATTTGAGATGCCCCTCCAATTCTATGAGCTAAGGAGTATCGACTAGAACAATGTCATCTCATTTTGAAGCATACTTCCCCTATAGATAGAAGGGACTGGGTCAATCGGCCCCTACTATCTATAGGGGAAGTACAAAACAAACCCCCTCTTTAGGAAACCCCCTTCAATTTGAAGATTCTATTCAACCCTCTATTCTATTGTTCACCCCCGCACCCCTCCTTTCTCCAAATAGTACAATGCCCTCTACACCAAAGAATAATAATGAGAATATAAAAAGCATATTTAGGAGGAACTATAATTTGGGTCTCACTATAAATAGGCAAACATAGGTATAAGTTGGCTATATCAAAGTTCTTGCAAGTCATTATAGCATTTTTAGGAGGATTTTTACTTGGGGAACTAATTGACAACTTCTTTCTACATAGAGCCAGAGGGACAGACCCCACTATAGGAAGTTTTAGGCAACATGGATCATCACTCAATGATGTTCCACCTTTCTATACCAAGCTCTGGGAAATATTTTATCATTATTGCTCAGCAATAGCTTCCTGCATATGTAACCTAATGAGTATAGTGGGCTCAACTAGGGGTTCATCAACTCTATAAGTTATTTAGAAACAGGCCTTTCTTTCTTTCTTATGGCTCTTACACTATAAATCCTATGCTTGGAGGAACAAACATCATCAAAATGCCTCCAATAGAGAGGGCTCCTAGTGGAGTTGGGGAAACAAACATAATCAAAACTCAGGCTAATCTGACTAATCCTAATCATCCTAGTGGTGAAACACCTCCAACCATCATCAAAGCACTAAGGGTTGAAACTTCCATAGAGATGACTAATCTAACTAATCCTACTCTAGTGCCATCATTATTGGTTGAGCTACCAGAGGCCAAAACACTTGAATGGATAGAGGGAGTGATGAGCTTTCAAGCTAATCTTAGAGAAACCCTTATGGACCTACAAACCACAATTGTAACTAACCAATTGGGATTAGTGGAACAAATGGTAGAGACCATTAAACAACTAGATTTGGCAAGCCATCATAATTGGTTTCTTTAAGAAGAACTCACACAAATGAATCTTCCTTATCATTACTGAGCCATCATTTCTATAGGCTATAGTAAAGGATACGACACCAATAGAAAAAGACAATGTTCCAATGGTTAATTTGAGCATAGAGTAGAACCCCATGATGAGGATTTGAAATCCCTATAGGATCGATGGAATAAACTTGATGGCACACAAACCACTGATGCCCTCTCCCTTACTTAGGGAGAGGGTATATCAACTTTTATCTGTGTGCATTAGATATGAACCACAACTTAAATTCTAATCATTTGCATCCTCAAAACCACCCCTCCACCCCTTTCGGGCTCCCCTCTATACTCGACAATTTGGGACAGCCTGACAATATAAGAATTTCTACTGCCATTATAACCTAGTGTAGCCACCTACCCTAGGCACTAAAATTGTTATGGATTTAGTATAGGAAAGAGGTTCTATTTAGAGTGTTTCCCCCTACAATTCTATGGGCAGGCAAAGGTAACCATGGGAATGGATAGATAGTTTCCTATCCCAACTTGTAGGGGAATGAAAACTCTACCTAGAGAACTACCCCCAACATATTATAGCCCTCTTCACCACCCTCTACATCCACCGTAGGTCCTAGCTATGAAAGAAAAAAGTGATAGTGAGGGGAGCCCTCCCCCCTATATTGTCTACCCTAAACATTTTAAATTTAAATTTTGAACACAACCTTCCTTCCTTCCTTCCTTCCTTCCTTAATTTGTGGTTGTGGGCCACAAGCTAGAAATAAAGGGACCCCTACCCTCTACTATTGTGCCAGGAAAGGACCCCAACCCTCTGCATGAAAAAAGGGGGGTACAGGTGGTAACACAAATGATTGGTTACTTTGGAATGATGAGTTACCATGCAAGTCACCCAGTTATAACTGTAATCACATAATAATGATGGGTGGGAATGAAGGATGAAATGAAGAAGGATAGAACCAAGGATGGTTAGAAGGATGGTTAGAAAGACATTATCAATTCTATGGAGGAGGGAGGGCCAAACAATGTGCAATGCCTCCCTTCTTTTTATGAACTGATCATCAAGTTGCCTTGTTCATTCAATCAACAATTAAATGAGAACTAAAAACTTGTCATTCCAATCACAATACTACACCACATCTTTAGCTTTATTGGAAAAATGAGATGTTGTAGTGTAACAATTATTCATTGTTTCCTATCCCTATAGATAGTAGGGCCGTTGTAGTGCCTATAGATAGTAGGGCTACTATAGTACCTATAGATAGTAGGACCATTGCAAAACTTCCCCTTTTAATATATGGGTCTATTGATGTATCCAATAGAATTGATAAGATGTCACTATAGTATATACTATTAGCTTTCATTATTCAAACATAATTTGTAGGGGCCCTTACAGTCAATTGGGCCCATAGAATTGATAGGGGGCTATTGCTAAACTCACCCTTGAATAGTTAGTAGGTTTGCTACTAAACTCTCCCTTGAATAGTAGGTTTTTTTGTGAAACTTGCCCTTGAATAGTAGGTTCATTGCAATATCTGAACAACCATTATTGATGGGGTTGTTGCCCCATATAATTTGAGATCATTGCCCTAGTATATGTACGGGAAAGTCTATGAGGGGTATCCTCCCTATCCTTTGGATTTAGTGGTGTGCAGAAGTGCCCTATCCTCTAGAATAACCCACTAAATGGATCTCTTTTATTCCTTGGAAAGAGAGGAGGTAGAGTTGCTCGTTGGTGTTGCACCATAGCACTCTCATTTCCCTTTAGAATATTAGGGCCAGTTGATGATAATAGAAATGGATCAATCAACTCCAAGTGTTGCATGTTCCATAGCAATTTGTCCCTTGTGAATTTGATCAATCAGAATGAATTTCCCTCTAAGCAGAGATCATACATAGGAATCTGAATTTGAGGAATCCTACTTGACCCTCATCAAAATCTTATCAATCAAATCATCTCTTCCTACCCTGCTTCCTTGATTGGTTATGGTTATGAAATGTTGGTGATGCTCATTGTAATCTAGATAATGGGCTATTACAACTAGATCAAGGGAAACTCAGTCGATGCTCCCTCTCTTTTTTTTATAAAGATCAGCCCTCAATCGAGTGGTGGTGGGATTGGCTCATCGATTGGGAAGTAGGGTGCATGTTCATGCCCCTACTATTAATAGGGCCCCACTATTATATGATAGGGGAGGAAGGATTCTAGGGGAGCCTGCCCTATATTTATGATGGTCAATATTCTATAGAGTAGAGTGGAGAGATACCCACCAATATCTATCTAGTTTAGTGACAACAAGACTATATGCCCCAGAAAGAAGCCCCTCTCCTCTATATCTAACTCATCTTTATAAGTTAAGTGTAGCACAAAGCTCACTATGCTGGTTGGTTATGGTATATACAGGGTGGGTGTTCCTCTGCTAATGCTATTAAATGTACAATTCCACTAATGCCAATAAGGGCCCTCCTATTCTATGGGGAACCTATGGCCCCCTACCTTACTATTATAAAGGTAAAGGCTATTCTATGGATCAAGAAAGCTACTGCCTATATACCACCTATTTGGATCCAACTAGGAGGCAGATAGGCCTCTACAATGGCAATAGGCCACCGCCCCTGCCTTTAGATTGATTCAAGGATACTAATGAAAACATCTTCTAAAAGCTACCTCTTGACTAATTAGACTGACTTAGATAAGATTAAGAGATTATCATCCTCATAACTATGTGCTAATTAGACAACCTTGGATAGTGGTTGGGTTGGTCAGTAATCCCTACCGAGCTTATTTGTGGGCTAAGAATCTGTCACCCAGAAGAACCTCATGTTGCTATTGGAATGTTGATTATCATCCCTCATGGTGCTACTCACTAGGCTAGTAAAGGATATGAGCTAACACTAGGACTAAACCTGCCAAGCCATACATCCCCTAGTGGGCCCTTATTATTATGGGCTATAATTTTGAGGTTAGGTATGGTATGGGAGACCCTAGAATTTTATAGGTAGATTATTGC